>JAQQSY010001292.1:0-14497 GCA_028646535.1 Procyon lotor | reverse complement strand
CCCCTCTCTCTGTGTCTCTCATGAATAAATAAATAACATCTTAAAAAAAAAACAAAAAACTCTCCCTAAAGGCTCAGAACGGCTCACTGTGCCTAAACTATTTGCACCAGTGTTTTATGGTGAACACTGGGAGTCTGGGATTTGGGTACGTGGTTAGGCAGAGCATGCCTATGTGACCAACTTAAAAACCTTGGGTACTGGGGCGCCTGGGTGGCTCAGTCATTAAGCGTCTGCCTTTGGCTCAGGTCATGATCCCAGGGTCCTGGGATCGAGCCCCGCATCAGGCTCCCTGCTCAGCGGGAAGCCTGCTTCTCCCGCTACCGTTCCCTCTGCTTGTGTTCCCTCTCTCGCTGTGTTTCTCTCCATCAAATAAAAATCTTTAAATAAAAAAAGAAAAAAAAAAAAAACCTTGGGTACTGAGTTTCTAATGAGCTTCTCTGGTAGACATGTCACATATATTGTCACAATTCTTTGCTGGCAGAATTAAGTGCATCCTGCTTGACTCCACTGGGTGGGGACTCTTGAAAGTTTGGCCCTGGTTTCCTCCAGACATTACTCCCTAAGCACTTTCTCATTGCTGATTTTGCTTTGTGCCTCTCACTGTAATAAATCACAGCCATTCAGTGAAAAGTTGTTAGCCATTGAGTGACAATATTGTTTAAAAACAGTAATTATATGGAGCGCACCTGTTGTCATGAGCACTGGGTGCTGTGTTGTATCACTGATTGTACATCTGAAACTAATATTACACTGTATGCTAACTGGAATTTAAATAAAAACTAAAAAAAATGCTATTATAAAAGATGCTGGGGAGATAAAAAGGGAGATTTTAATATGGACTGCGTATTATTGAATCAGTTTTCTTAGGTATAATGTTACGGTGGCTATACAGATGGTCCTTTATTTTTAAATAGGAGAAAATCAAATGTAATAGGCGTATGCACAGGGAATCCACACTGAAATGAATTCTGAAGACAGGCAACAAGAAGCTCCATATGAGCTAAGGAGGATAGGGGCTTGTGAACAAAGGGGAGAAAACTCACTAGCAAGAAGGTGAAAGAAGTTTGCAAAAAGATTTCTATTATGCAAATGAATTGAAGGTCTTTATTCTTACGGCACAGACACTAAATTTTTTTTTAAAGATTTTATTTATTTGACAGAGAGAAACACAGCGAGAGAGGGAACACAAGCAGAGGGAATGGTAGCAGGAGAAGCAGGCTTCCCGCCAAGCAGGGATCGATGCGGGGCTCGATCCCAGGAACCTGGGATCACGACCTGAGCCGAAGGCAGACGCTTAATGAATGAGCCACCTAGGCGCCCCCAGGTGCTAAATTTTTATTTTTTTTAAAGATTTTATTTATTTGAGAGAGAGAGAGAGAGAACATGAGAGGGGAGAAAATCAGAAGGAGAAGCAGACTCCCCATGAAGCTGATGTGGGGCTTGACCCCAGGACCCTGAGATCATGACCTGAGCCGAAAGCAGAGGCTTTAACCCACTGAGCCACCCAGGTGCCCCAATTTTTTTAAGAGAGATAGAGACTGGGGTGGGCTGGGGAAGTGCGCAGGGAGAGAGAAAATCCCAAGCAAACTCCATGCTGAATGCAGAGCCTGATGCAGGACTCAACCCCATGACCCTGAGATCATGACCTGAGCGAAATCAAGAGTTGGACGCTCAACCAAACTGAGCCACCCAGGCACCCCCAGATACTGAAATTTTTTAGATGAAGTATCCTAAAGTGTCAGGATGCTTGCAACTTACTCTCAAATGGTTCCTAGAAAATAAAGCGAATGCATCTAATTAACAAGTGGCATATATTGATGAATAGTAAATGAGTGTTGGGGCGCCTGGGTGGCTCAGTGGGTTAAAGCCTCTGCCTTCAGCTCAGGTCATGATCTCAGGGTCCTGGGATCAAGCCCCGCATCGGGCTCTCTGCTCAGCAGGGAGCCTGCTTCCCCCACTCTCTCTGCCTGCCTTTCTGCCTACTTGTGATCTCTGTCAAATAAAAAAAAAAAGTAAATGAGTATTGCTTACGCTCTTCTTCCAACTTTTCCTTAGGCCTGAGTATTTTCATAATTAAAAAGCCAATTCTTCCATGAACTCTTTTCCAGTCCTGCAAATAGGGATACATTTTTAAATCCAAATGGCACTTTGTACTGGTCACTTACTGCATGTTATGTGTAATTCTGTAATTACACAGCATTTTCAGTTATTAGTGTCTTTTGTCCTCCTCCCTATCCCCTAAGGAATTTAAGAGAGTTCTTTGTTACTCATTTTGTATCCTCTGTAGTGCTCATCTCATAGTTAAGCAATAAATAGCTAAACTAAGCACTACGTAAGATATGCCTATCTTAGTATTATGTAGATTACAGAGCTGAGACATTAGAGGCCTTCTCCAGAGCTATACTTCATAATCATCAAATGGATTTTAAAATACATATCTGGGGGTGCCTGGGTGGCTCAGTGGGTTGAGGCCTCTGCCTTCGGTCGGGTCATAATCTCAGCATCCTGGGATAGAGCCCCACATAGGACTCTGCTCAGTGGGGAGCCTGCTTCCCCCTCTCTTTCTACCTGCCCCTGTCTACTTGTGATCTCTCTCCTGTCAAATAAATAAATAAAATCTTAAAAAAAATATGTATCTGAAAGCTGTAAAAACTCAAATTTCAAAGGTCAAGTGCATTTCTCAGTTGATAAGATGTGGAAAAACACATTTTATGACAGCCTTTTGGCAGCCCCACAGCAGGGGCATTGGGCCAAGTATTTAGGCCCATCTGGTGAGAACAGCTAGGTGCCTGGCGAGGTCTCCCAACTTGCTGGTCTCTAATAAATAAGATTTGAATTTCAACGTTTCTCCTGGTTCAGTTGTAATGACTACTTTGGGCTCTAGCTCAGCAAAACTGTTGGGGAGAGGGCTTTACTGATTTAGGGAAACTTTCCATCTTGTAGCATGTACCCCCTCCAAACCATTCCCTCTTAATTTTAATCTCTAAACCTAACATGGACTTCAAACTCATGACCCCAAGATAGAGTTGCATGTTCCACTGATTCATCCAGCCAAGCCCTCCTACAATTCTTAATCTTGATGAATTTTAAAGGACTTAACAAATTACTACCGCTAGTAGATAGTAGAAACTAAAATCCAGAGGACCATTTGCAAAAATTTTTCTCCTAGGGTGTATTTGCTTAGACATTGTTTGTCCTTTTATTAGACCAATTAAACCAGACCAGTTTAAAACATTCTATACAAAGACCATATCAAGGCTCAGATAGGTAAAAAGGAGCATTTCAGTTTTTATCAGATCATAAAGAACTCATATGAGCAGAATTTTTTATCCCAAATCATCATCTTCTCATATTGTGATGACAGTTAAGAGAACTGTGGAGTGTGTACTATAGGTATGCACATGCAAAGTTCTTATCCGTTGGGTGAAATCAACAAATTACACATATAATGTAAAAGGAAGTGGCACAATTGCAATGTCAAGCTGACAAAATAACTGAATAGAAATGAGTTGCTTTTGGGAAGTCGGAAGAGGTTGGGGGTAGGCAAGCAAGGGATTTCCATTTCTCATCAACAGTCCCATCTTTTGACTTTTTGTTTCTTTAAATTATATGCCTGCTTAACAATTTAAAAAGGAAGAATCCAGAAAGACCCAGACATGTGAAACTTAAAATACGACACAGGTGTCATGGCAGGTTACATGGAGGAGTCATTTAATAAATGGAGCTAAAAAATTGGATATGAATATGCAAAAAAGATTTCTGACTTCTACACAAAAACATAACTCCAGATGGACTAGGACAGTTTTTTGTTGTTTTAAGCAAGTTCTAAACCCAGTGTGGGGCTCAAACTCCCAACCCCAAGATCAAGTCTCTCTAGACTGAGCCAGACAGGAGCGCCCCAGTGACAGTCAATCTTCTGAGTCAGCATAGTTAAACTATGGTATCCAGTTATTGGTCAAACACCAGTCTAATTGCTGTGAAAGTAGGTTTTAGACATGATTAGCACTTAAAATACTATGCATACAAGATTACTTTCCCTAACATGAGTGGGTCTCATCCAGTTGTGGGCCTTTAGAGAACCTGAGGTCCACCAAAGAAGAAGGAATTCCTCCTCCAGACAACTCTTCCCTGGGTCTCCAGGCTGTCCACCTGCCCTTTGAAACTTGCCAGCCCTCACAATCTCTCTGTATACGTCCTATTTGTTGTATTTCTCTCAAAAACTCTAATACCTGGATTAAGCTCTTAGGTAACAAAAACAAACCTTTAAAACTCTTAGTAGAAAATATAGTTATCTTTGTATATTGTAAGGTGAAGGTTTCCCAAATAAGACCAAAAATATTAATCAAAAACTGACCCTCTTGATTATAAACTGCTTATAAAAGGTATGTTAAAGAATACTTAACAATGAGAAGATACTGACAAATGTTCATAATTCTACTATGTCCTTTCTCAATCTGTATCTTTCAGACTTCACTTAGCATTTTTTCATTTCCTTGATAATTTTGGTTGTCTTATCCTTTTCTTGCCTACAGTACTTCTTTATATAAATCAGTCTTCCTGGCAGAGAAGCCAGTGAGACTCTTCAATATTACCAAATATAAGCTCTGCCACATATCCAGTTACCTATTTTATGAATTTTTTTTTTTTGAATTCTTCTTTAGTCAATCACAAAGCACTCTAAAATCTTACAAACAGCTCCGCCTTTAATTATCTAAAAAGCATGCTTACTAATTCCTCAAATTAATTAATTTTAGCTCTTTTAAAAGAATCACTCAGACTACAGAAAACCACCAACCAATATGGAACCTTTATTTTTAAGGTTATTTCTGTACATCTGGAGTATGGGAATAATCCTTTTACAAATGGAACTGATTACTAGAATAAACGATGACAAAACCAAACTGGTATTTCATGTGAATCCACAGGAGTTTACGCTTCAAATCCAGCCAAGAAGTTTGTTACAATTTCTTTCAGCTTAGCATCTGACTGCTCTGAGATCTTTCCATCAGTCCTATTTGAAATAGAAAGCAGTTCATCAGTTCCGACCTAACCAAAAATTCAATGACTAGCTACAAAATTCAAAAGAATTTTAACAAGACTTTCTGTCTTAAAATTTACAAAAAAGAGGCAATAAATTGTGTTCATACCTTATATTGCCTAACAGGGCCTGGTGCTGGCTGATAACATGAGCCAGGAAAGCCTGCTCGAACTTTGTGATCTTGCTGGGCTCCAATTTATCAAGATACCCTCTTACACCAGCATAAATGACAGCCACTTGTTCTTCAATAGCCATGGGAGCTGAAAACAAAAGAATGCCAAGTTGCTCAAATAAATGCCACATTAACTAAGTCAGAGAAACTTACCTTTTCTTCTAATTATTAACATGTATCTACATATCACCTACTCTCACTTTCTCTGTGACAAACTCCACATTAATACTCTTTCACACTTCTCTCCACAGGAAAGTTTTTTTCCTCGTATTTGCAAGTCTTAAAGTGTAACTTTTGGGGATATTCCACAACCACTATTTATCATCTGGCAGCATTTAAACTGTTAAAGATATAAATAATTTGCTGAGGAGCGCCTGGGTGGCTCAGTCGTTAAGTGTCTGCCTTTGGCTCAGGTCATAATCCCAGGACCCTGGGATAGAGACCCACATCGGGCTCCCTGCTCAACGGGAAGTCGTCTTCTCCCCCTCCCACTCCCCCTGCTTGTGTTCCTTCTTGCTGTTTCTGTCAAATAAATAAAATCTTAAACATAAATAATTTACTGAAACTACGGCAAGAATAAATACATACTAACATACTTTTATATCTTCCCAATTCCATTCTCTCAAGGCCAAGGGGGAAATGGGAGGAGGAAGAGATCGAATAGGTTTTAGATCTCAAAAGAAAAGTAAAGTATATTTAATAAGTTTTCTTGGTTATTCAAATGAAAGACTGCACTAAAATTATAATAGGCATTAATCGCATTCAAAACACTGTTATCTTTAATGAAAGAACACCAGGTATTGTAGCTTATAGGGCGCTATGAGATTCCCAGGCCCTTACACACAGTACACACACTGATGAAATGAAAGAACTCACAATACTGTCCTTGCTTCAGCAACTCAGTCAATCGCACACCACGACTCAAGAGTTGTTGAGTAGCAGCATCAAGGTCAGAACCGAACTGGGCAAAAGCAGCAACCTCGCGATACTGAGCCAATTCCAGCTTCATAGTACCTGCCACCTAAAATATAGAAATGGTCAAACATGAAACACAACAATACTTAACCCACTGACAAAGAGCACTATACAAATATACTATGATTTTAACCTAATGCTATGCCTTCTCCTTGACAAAGTGATGCAAATTACCTGCTTCATGGCCCTGGTTTGGGCAGCAGATCCAACACGGGACACAGACAAACCAACGTTAATGGCAGGGCGGATACCTTTGTAGAACAATTCTGTTTCCAAGAAGATCTACAACATACAGAGAACACACATGCTTAAAAAGCTTAAAAAAACAAAACAAAACAAAACACAAAAAACAAAAAAACCCAACTATTTTCAAGATTAAGTCAAAAAACTAAGCCCAACATCTCCAAGGAAAATTTTAAGTGTCTTCTCATCATAAAGAGCCCCTCCAATCTTCCCCAGCACATATCAACTTATATATTCTATTGCTAAGATTAAGAGAGGTGAGGAGAAAAAACAGGTAATGAATTCCTATTAAAATGTATGCAGAGGAAGTGATTTGACCTGAGATTTGCTTCAAAATTATTTTCGGGTGGATAATAGTAGTGGCTATAAATGAAGCAAAAATGAAGTTTACTATACCACAAATTGAAATGGGTGAGAGATATACAGGGTGCATTCTACTGTTTTCCTTACTTTTCTATACATTTGAAATTTCCCACAATAAAAAGCGAAAGGCATTTAACATATCAGTTCAACAACACTAGTTTCAACCAATGCCTTGGAATCATCCAAAGCTTTTATATTTATTTTAGTCACAAAATAATACCTGTCCGTCAGTGATGGAAATGACATTTGTTGGAATGTAAGCAGACACATCACCAGCTTGTGTTTCTATGACTGGTAAAGCAGTCAAGGAACCACCACCAAAAGAATCATTCATTTTGGCTGCTCTCTCTAGCAGACGGGAGTGTAGGTAGAACACATCACCAGGATAGGCCTCACGACCAGGAGGCCGGCGGAGCAGCAAGGACATCTGACGATAGGCAACAGCCTACGGGTACAGGGAGAGGGTTATAAAGTTCAGTTATTAGAAGCTAAATGTGTCGCCTTCAATTGTGGTGCAAACATATAAACAGATTCTAAAAATACATATCCTTTGACCTGTTTGGATAAGTCATCATAGATGATCAAAGCATGTTTGCCATTATCTCTAAAATATTCTCCCATAGAACAGCCAGAATAAGGAGCCAGGTACTGAAGTGGAGCAGCATCAGAAGCAGTGGCTGACACCACTATGGTGTACTTCATGGCATCTGGGAAGAAAATAAATTTTAAGTTTCACAGAGTTATCAACATTTTGGTTTTAGAGACTATTAGAGTAAAAGTCAAGACCTTTACTACATAATTTGCCAAAGTCAGTTAACCAAACAGCACCTATTTTAAAGAAATTGACAAAAACCTTAACATTTATTGTTTTATACTACTTTTACTTGTTTTTGTTTTATTTATTGGATTACATTAGTAAAAGTTTCAGTTTTAAATTTAAATTTTAAGTTTAAAATTTCAGTAATTAAAACCAGCTTTCATGGGGCTCCTGGGTGGCTCAGTGGGTTAGGGCTTCTGCCTTTGGCTCAGGTCATGATCTTGGGGTCCTGGGATCGAGCCCCGCATCAGGCTCTCTACTCAGCAGGGAGCCTGCTTCTCCTTCTCTGCCTACTTGTGATCTATCAAATAAATAAAATCTTTAAAATAAATAAATGTTTGCTAATAAAAAAAAAAAAAAACAGCTTTCATTAAGTAGAAGCTATCCTAAGGTTAGCAGTAATAGGACTCCCAAAGAACAATACTAAAGTTCTTCTTTTTTTTTTTTAAAAAGTAAACCCTACCTTCAAGGTGGGACTTAAACTCATACCAACACCAAGAGCTGCATGCTCTACCAACTGAGCCAGCCAGGCATCCCTGGACTGAAGTTCTCTAATACCTGCATCAGTAAGTCTCTTCACCAACTGGGCAACAGTGGATCTCTTCTGACCAATAGCAACGTAAATACAGTACAGCTTCTTCTTTTCATCAGTTCCATCATTGAAACGTTTCTGGTTAATGATTGTGTCAATAGCAATTGATGTTTTGCTTTAAAAAAAAAGAAAGTAAAGATAAATTTTAATGAATACTTCAAAGGATTTCTCAACTTACAACTTTTATTTCAGCACTACTTCTAATCCTCATCAGATTCCACTCTCCCCATTATATCCAAAGCATTTACCATTCCAAGCCTAAAAAGTAATCTTTCCACAAGTAAATTTTAGTTAGAACATTTAACAAGCTTTACCCAGTCTGTCGGTCACCAATAATCAGCTCACGCTGGCCACGGCCAATTGGCACCAAGCTATCCACAGCCTTAATGCCAGTCTGCATTGGTTCGCGCACAGAGATTCGAGGAATGATCCCAGGGGCTTTCAGGCCAACCCGCCTACGGGTCTTGGAACCAATTGGACCCTGTTAAACAATAAAAAGGAGCCCCCAGAACCATCAGTTTTGATGTCTGTTAGAAGCCACAACCACATCTAATAATCATTAAACGTACCTTTCCATCAATGGCATTACCAAGGGCATCTACAACACGGCCCAACAGCTCCTCGCCAACTGGAACATCCACAATGGCTCCTGTTCTCTTCACAATATCTCCTTCCTTAATTAGTTTATCATTTCCAAACACGACAACACCAACATTGTCAGGTTCCAAGTTCAGAGACATACCCTACACAAAACACAATTGAGCCCCCATGAAGCCTGAATAGTACTTCTTCCCAAATGTCAACACTATATATGAAAATAGCTAGTTTAAAAAAAAAAAAAGTAGTATTGGACTTTCTATTTGATGTACTCAAGTATTTTTATGACACACAATCTTCTTTAATCAAGATTTAAAACAGCAACATGTTCCCTGGAATAATCTTAGGATAGCATTATGGTAAGGCCAATTTGCTCCTTTATCGCATCCTCAAAGAACTAAAAGAACCAAAGAAACTAGGTCAAGCTTTTTTTCACGTACTTCTTTTGTCTCTGGCTTTTGAACCAGGTGATCAGTATCAAAGAAAGTCATCAATTGAAAATTTTAAGACACAGTTGATTTACATTTTTTTATCTGTGAGTAGTAGTGCCATAAACAGCTTTAAAAAATTACAGTGAAGGGGCGCCTGGGTGGCTCAGTGGGTTAAAGCCTCTGCCTTCGGCTCAGGTCATGGTCTCAGGGTCCTGGGATCGAGCCCCGCATCGGGCTCTCTGCTCAGCGGGGAGCCTGCTTCCCCCTCTCTCTACCTGCCTCTCTGCCTACTTGTGATCTCTCTCCTCTCTGTATCAAATAAATAAATAAATAAAATATTAAAAAAAAATTACAGTGATAACTCATCAGATTAGTATAAAATGAAATTAAAATCTACTCAAAAGAGGACAAAATGCCATAATTAACAGTGCTGGATCATCTCCCATCATTACAATTTTAATTCAAAATATAAGATTTTTAGGTCCCTAATTATTACTAAGGAAAAAGGGTATTCAGGAACTGAGTCTGGTCAGTAATTAAATCTCTGTAGAAGTACTTAGAACAAAAAGAGGAATTCATGGATTCCTGGATTCACATCACTGTGGGAAATATTCAACAGTCATCACTAACCACATGTGGCTATTTAAAATTTGAATTAACATCATCTTACCAAAGTCAGAGAAACTTACTTTTCTCTCCAATTAACACATTTCTACATATCACCCACTCTTTTCTCTGTGAGAAACTCCACATTGTACACACTCAACAGCCTCGCAAGTAAAATGGTTATTATACTTAACAGCACAGACATAAAGTATTTTCATCACTGCAGGAAGTTCTATTAGACATTACTAGACTCTTAGATCTTAAAAGCTAAAAAGAAACTCAAGAGTTCATTTATATCAGCCTCACCTTTCAAAGCTACATAATATGTATACGCTGAAGATACGAGAGGCTAAATTTTGAGCCAAGGTCTAATAGCTGTAGAGAAAACTTTCGGCTCTATTAATTATCCTTCCATATCAAGGTTTTTACCACACTGGTCACTAGCCAGGACCAAGACTGTCTTTTCCCATGTGTGCTGAGGGGGTAATCCTACTCCCCCTGGTCTACCCAGATATCATGCTCTGCTTTCCTCAGAAAACCCACGACTCCTACCATTTGTTTTCATACCACTGGCCAACTAGGCTCAACCGAATAGAAAAAAGTAGACTTCTATCATCAGAGAGCTTCTGATAAATACACCCTTAGCTTAACAATAACAGATCTACTCCTATAAGAAATACAAAGTCAATGACTTTCAACTTTCCACCAGAAATGAATTTGGTTGGAAGTTATCTAAGGCTTTTATATAAGACAATCTTAATGGGTATAAAACAGACTTCTTAGAATTCGGCTGAAGGGTTAGTTAATTTTTTATTTCAGCACTAGCAGCTACAATTTATGTATCAGTTCCGAGAGTAAAAACTTTGGTAACCAAACCCTTATGTTTATTTTTTTCACAATCTTGATATTAACTAAATACTGAAGAGGCTGAGATTGAAAGTTAAAATACAAATAGCACTGGCACAATCTCTGAATTATTAAATGAGTAACTCAGAGACCAATCCTAAAATACCAAAATCTCATTTTATAATTTACCTTTAAACCGGAAGAAAATTCTACCATTTCTTCTGCCTGAACATTTCTCAGCCCATGTACACGGGCAATACCATCACCAATGCTCAGGACACGCCCAGTCTCTTCAAGGTCAACAGAGGTATCAGCTCCAAGAATACGCTCTTCAAGGATAGAGGACACTTCGGCAGTACCTATTCAGAGAAAAAAATCCATTGCAAAAATAGACTTCTCAAGATCTTTTTAAAACCCACTTCCCCAACAACATAAAAACTGTAGTTTTGTAATCACAATGACCAAATTATTCTAAAATGTAATACGCATGGTCCTATTCAAAAAAGCTTGATATCTACTACAATAAAAACAAATCCAAGTGATGCAGAGAAAACTTCACAAGACAAACGTAAACCAGGTAAGAAGCTAATAAAATTAAGCAACACCATTATAATAAGAATTTTCATCTTCTACTCTTTGGTTTAATTACTAAGGAATTTATATCTGTGTTGAAACCTGACTTGTTTTGTCAACTAAACTAACTAAACTCTGCAGGAAGTTTAAAAATGCAATCTATTTTTATTTTTTTTTTAAGTAGGCTTTATGCCCAGCATGGAGCCCAGTGCAGTGCTTAAACTCATGACCATGACATGGAGACCCGAGCTGAAATCAAGAGTGGGACACTTGGGTGCCTGGGTGGGTCAGTCCTTAAATGTCTGTCTTCGGCTCAGGTCATGATCTCAGGGTCCTGGGACTGAGCGCTGCATCAGGCTCCCAGCTTGGCGGGATGCCCATTTCTCCCTCTGCCACTCCCTCTGCTTGTGTTCCCCCTTTCTGTCAAAGAAATAAATAAAATCTTTAAAAAAAAAAAAAGTGGTACACTTAACCAACTTAGCCATCCAGGCACCCCAAAAAAGTGATCTATCTATTAAAGATTTTATTTATTTGACAGAGAGAAACACAGCAAGAGAGGGAACACAAGCAGAGGGAATGGTAGCGGGAGAAGCAGGCTTCCTGCCGAGCAAGGAGCCCGATGCAGGGCTCGATCCCAGGACCCTGAGATCATGACCTGAGCAGAAGGCAGGGGCTTAACCCACTAAGCCACCCAGGCGTCCCTAAAAGCAAGTGTTAAGTATAAAATCTTTCCCTTTAACGACATGCAAATACTTACTATTCTTCATCTTAGCACGTATGTGGGAGACTTCTCTATTCACTTGTTTAATCTTTAGTTCAAAAGCCCCACTCACACATCCCCAAAAGAACTCCCTAACCTACAGCATCTTTCCATGCTCTCCTCCTCACTTCTGTATTTGCAATGTGGAAATTTAAAGGTTGCCACATACAGATTAGCAGCTATTACCATCTAAAAACATAAAGGTAAAAGTCGTTTACTTTTTTCTATTTTTTTTTAATTTTTTTTTTTTTTTTTTTTTTTTTTTTGGGACAGAGCCACAGCGAGAGAGGGAACACAAGCAAGGGGAGTGCGGGAGGGAGAACAGGCTTCCCGGGGCGGGCACAGAGCCCGATGCAGGATCTGGGATCCAGAATCAGGATGGAGGGGATGGAGACTGGGCTCAGGACTCTAGGATCATGACCTGAGCAGAAGGCAAGACGCTTAACGACTGAGTCACCCAGGCACCCCTCTAATTGATGTTTTTTAGGAGAGGATAAAGAAATCTTTTGTAGTTCAGAAAAGACACCTACCACCTGATATGTGTTACTTTCTATTTCTACCCAAGGGATACTTTATCAGGAAAAAAAAGCTGTAGCATCATGAAAAAAGAAATATTTCACTAGAACAAGAGAACCTACAAAGACAGGGCTAAATGGCACATTACAGGCAAAGAATCTGAGATCTGTAGTAACTAAAATTAAGAGAAAAAAATTAATAAATGAAAATAAAAAAGTTATGTAACCTACGTAACTTATTTTTTCCCTTATTGACAAGACCATAAGTGTGGTGGATATAGACTTAGAAATAATGATTTACCAGTCTTCTGAAGACGAGTGTTAGAGGCATGGAGGTTCCTTGCAGCAATGAAGGAGGATCCCAAAGCATTTTTGGAGACCTAGTAAATAAACATTTTTAAAAAGTTTATTTAAAAAAAAAAAAAAAAAAAAAGGCCTCTATAAAACTGGCAAGCTTAAACAAGTGTGGGCTTAGTTTGATCAAATTATCAGTTTGATCAAGTTATCCGTGAAAATAATATATTCAAAATATTCTGCTTAAAATTGGAAGACTACTAATCACATGACAAAGTAGCTTTTGATATATGCAAAAATGTATTAAACAGCTCTTGGTAACACGGTATTTTTTAAAAAGCATATTTTAAAAACCAGTTACCAAATTATCCTTTCCTTTAAAAGCATCAGGTACTATTATTTCATCTTTAGATATATTTGAATTGTACTGTGGAAATTCTCAGTAAGATAAACTGCTTCCTAAAAGGGGCAAATATCAATATATATCCTATTTTACTTAAAAAAAAAAAAAAAAGCAAAAATTAAATTACTAAATGTTAAGAGTTTGATTAGAAATTAAGTATGGCTGTGATTCTTTTTTTTTTTCCTGCCGTGGACAAAGCCTACAACAATCTGGACCCCCTCCTTTTTCAAGTTGTAACGCTGTGATTGGTCACCGTCAACTCCGGTCCTACTACTTTCTATAAGACCAGACGAAAACCGTTATAACTGCTTTTTTGCGACTAAGTTGTATTAGGACAGTAAAATAGCCAGTGTTTATTTTACCTTTGAAACTGATACTATGTTTAATAAGGGAAAAATAAGTAAATGTAAGCCTTAACTTCAAGGGCGATAAGTAACGAAGGACATTGACCTTTACAGGCATTTTCCAACCTATGTTCTATCTTGAGCTTTCAATCACTGTACCGATTGCTCAAGGACGAAATCTTAAAACACGTCAAAGTACCACGACCCAAAGCAAAGCCCTCTTTCTGCCTGAGACAATTTAGGCCTCACTGCTGTCATCGTATCGGCCACATGAAATGCACAATTGCACTGTACGGCGTTTCAGTCATTTCTGTATTCAGCACTAAGATCGCCTCCTGAAATATTCAGAAAAGCACCTTCATTTATTGATTTCCCCCGATCCGACCTCCGAACAGAGGTGAAATGCCGGGGCGTGCTGACCTTCACACAATGTCTAGGTCGCTTCAACTAGAGCTACAACAGTGCTCTGACCTTCAGCTGGGCAGTTCCGGAAAACCAAAAGGGACAAGCCTCACCGTTTCGGAGCAGGTGTCGGAGCGCTAGCGCCCCAGCCCTGACCTTCACCCAAGGCCCCCTCTCGGACAGCTCTCAACTGAAGTCGTGAACACCCCCTTAGGCCCCATCTCTGGAAAGCATCGAGGTCACCACCTCCCCAGCATCGCTTAACACTGTCCCGAAAGGATGGCGAACAACAGGGCCCTTGCGCCGCCGCCCAGCCCAAGGCCGAGCAGCCAGCGGTGCAAGATGGCGGCACCCGCCAGCCCCTCACCCTCCATGCAGCAAAGAGCTCTCGAGTCTGCACATCGCCAGCCATCAGCTGGGCCACCCCCCTCCCACAGGTACCCTGCACTCACCAGCCCGGCCCGCCGAGGGAGGGCGCGGGCCACGGCCGCGGCGACGCGCACGGACAGCATCTTTGCAAGTTCTC
>JAQQSY010001291.1:0-14497 GCA_028646535.1 Procyon lotor | reverse complement strand
TTTTTTTTTTTTTTTTTTTAAGATTTTAATTATTTATTTGACAGAGAGAGATCACAAGTGGGCAGAGAGGCAGGCAGAGAGAGAGGAGGAAGAGCCTGATACAGGTCTCCATCCCAGGAATCTGAGATCATGACCTGAGCCGAAGGCAGAGGCTTTAACCCACTGAGCCACCCAGGCACCCCTGAAGCCATTTTCAAACTAAGGAAGTTCTTTTTCTTTCAAGTTTTCTTAGAGTTGTTTTTTTTTTTAAATCATTAATGTGTCTTTTTACCATATTATTTTATTCTGTCTCCTATGTAAATTATATTAATTTTTAAATGTTAAACCAACCTTTAATTCCTCAGACATACCCCACTTGGCATATTATTCTTTCTATAAATCATCAGATTTTGTTTGTTAGTATTATATTTAGGAGGTCTGCATCCTTCTTTGAGAGATAAAATTGGTCTGTAATGTTCTTTTCTAGTAATGTTCATGTGAGGTTTTGGTATTTAAGATATGCATAAAATGAATTTGGTTGCCTCCCTCTTTTCTCATCTCTGGAAAAGTCTGTGTAATATATGTATTAATTTTTTCCTTAAATATTTGGAAGAATTTAACCACTGAAGCCATCTCAGCGTGCAGTTTATAGGAAGATATTTAATTAAAGATTTAATTGTATTACATACAGGACTCCAGATTTTCTCTTAGTGTGGCAGGTTTGGAAAACTTCTCCCCTGCCCCCAAATTAGTCCATTTCATCTAAGTTGTTGAATTTATTGTCCTAGAGTTGTTCGTATCTTTTTAAAAAATGTCCATTAGATCTGTAATAATGTCTCTTTTCCACTATGGATATTAATGCTTTATCTCTTTTTAAAGTGATAGACTAGGCATTTATCAATTTTATTAATCTTTTCAATAACCTTTTGGCTTTGTTCATTTTCACTATTGTTACATGCATCTTCTATTTCACTGATTTCTGCTTTATATTTACTATTTCCTTTTTCTGTCTTTTGCATTCAAATTGCCCATTTTCTACCTTCTTGAGATGGAAGTTTAGATTACAAATTTTTAAAAATCCTTTTTTTATGTATTTAAAGCTATAATATTCTCTCTCAGCAACTTTTAGTTGTATTCTACAACTAGGACTCATACAGGAATTCCATAAACTAGTAGGATATAAAATCAATGCACAGAAATCAGTGGCATTTCTATATACCAACAAGACAGAAGGAAGAGAAATCAAGGAATCGATCCCATGTACAACTGCACCCCAAACCATAAGATACGTAGGAATAAATCTAACCAAAGAGGCAAAAAAACTGTCCTCAGAAAACTCATGAAAGAAATTGAAGAAGACATAAAGAAATGGAAAAACGTTCCATGCTCATCAATTGGAAGAATAAATATTGTTAAAATATCTATGCTACCAAGAGCAATCTATACATTTAATGTAATCCCTATCAAAATACCATCAACATTTTTCACAGAAATGTAACAAATAATCCTAAAATTTGTATGGAACTAGAAAAGACCCTGAATAGTCAGAGGAATGTTGAAAAAGAAAAGCAAAACTGATGGCATCACAATTCCAGACTTCAAGCTCTATTACAAAGCTGTATCATTAAGACAGTATGATACTGGCACAAAAACAGACACAAAAATCAATGGAACAGAATTGAAAACTCGGAAATGGACCCTCAACTCTATGGTCAACTAATCTTCATCAAAGCAGGAAAGAATATCCAATGGAAAAAGGACAATCTCTTTAACAAACGATGTTGGGAAAATTGGACAATCACATGCAGAAGAATGAAACCAGACCATTTCCTTAAATCATACATGAAAAAAGACTCAAAATGGATGAAAGACTTAAATGTGAGACAGGAATCCATCAAAATCCTTGAGGAGAACACAGGCAGCAACCTCTTTGACCTCAGCTGCAGTAACTTCTTCCTAGACACATCGCCAAAGGCAAAGAAAACAAGGGCAAAAACGGACTATTGGGACTTCATCAAGATAGCACAGCAAAGAAAACAGTCAACAAAACTAAAGCACAACTGACAGAATGGGAAAAGATACTTGCAAATGACATATCAGATAAAGGGCTAGTATCCAAAATCTATAAAGAACTTACCAAACTCAACACTCCAGGAACAAATAATTCAATCAAGAAATGGGGATAAGACATGAAGACATATTTCTGCAAAGAAGACATCCAAATGGCCAACAGACACATGAAAAAATGTGCAACATCACTTGGCATCAGGGAAATACAAATCAAAACCACAGTGAAAGGGGCGCCTGGGTGGCTCAGTGGGTTAAAGCCTCTGCCTTTGGCTCAGGTCATGATCTCGGGGTCCTGGGATCAAGCCCTGAGTCGGACTTTCTGCTCAGTGGGGACCCTGCTTTCCCCCACCCCCCGCCTGCCTCTCTGCCTACTTGTGATCTCTCCTTCTCTGTCAAATAAATAAAATCTTTAAAAACAAAAAACAACAACAAAAAACCAAAACCACAGTGAGATACCACCTCACACCAGTCAGAATGGCTATAATTAACAAGTCAGCCAACGACAGATATTGGTGAGGATGCAGAGAAAGGGGAACCCTCCTACATTGTCGGTGGGACTGCAAGCTGGTGCAGCACCTCTGGAAAACAGTATGGATGTTCCTCAGAAAGTTGAAAACAGAGCTACCCTACAACCCAATAATCACACTACTGGATATTTACTCCAAAGATACAAATGTAGTGATCAGAAGGGGCATGTGCACCCCAATGTTTATAGCAGCAATGTCCACAATAGCCAAACTATGGAAAGAGGCCAGATGTCCATCGACAGTTGAACGGATAAAGAACATGTGATACACATACATAGACACACACACACACACACACACAGGAATATTATGCAGACATCAAAAAAATTAAATCTTGCCATTTGCAATGACATGGATGAAACTAGAGGGTATTATGCTAAGTAAAATAAGTAAATCAGAGGAAAACAACTATCTTGTGGTCTCACTGATATGTGGAATTTGAGAAACAAGGCAGAGGATCATAGGGGAAGAGAGGAAAAAATAAAACAAGATGAAACCAGGGAGGAAGATAAACCATAAGAGATTCTTAATCTCAGGAAACAAACTGAGGGTTCCTGGAGTGGAGGGGGTTGGGAAGGATGGAGTGGCTCGGTGATGGACAATGGGGAAGTTATGTGTTGTGGTGAGTGGATATAACTTGTATGACAACAAAGGATGGGGAAGGGAATGGCATAATATAGAAGCAATATTTTCTATGTTACTCAAATTAAATTGGTATTAACCTGACCTATATTGCTATAATTTGTTAATTATAATTTCCAGGGAAACCACTGAGAAAATAAATTTCAAATACACAGTAAAAGAAATAACAAGAGAAATAAAATGGTACACCAGAAAAAAAAAATACATATATTCCACACAAAAGATAGCAGTAATGGAGGAAAAGAGGAACAAAAAAGGCATAAGACATTCTGAACACAAACAACAAACATGAATCTTATCTCATCAGTAACTACATTAAATGTAAATGGATTGGGGCGCCTGAGTGGCTCAGTGGTTAAGGCCTCTGCCTTCGGCTCAGGTCATGATCTCAGGGTCCTGGGATTGAGCCCTGCATCAGGCTCTCTGCTCAGTGGGAAGCCTGCTTCCCCCCCATCTCTGCCTGCCTCTCTGCCTACTTGTGATCTCTCTCCTTCTGTCAAATAAATAAATAAAATCTTTTAAAAAAATGTAAATGGATTAAAATCTTCAATTAAAAGACAGGAGTTGGCAGAATGAAAGATAACAACTATGATCTGATTATAGGCTGTTTGCAAGAAATCTATTTTATAGGAATACAAATATACTGAAAGTAAAATGATGGCGAAGATGTACAATACGGTTACCAAAAGAGATAAAATAGATGTATGACAAAATTTTTATTAGAAACAAACTTTTAGAATGATAAAAATGTCAGCCCATTAATATAACAATGATAAATATATATACACTCAAAACAGAAGCAGCGAAAACTCACAGAATGGTGGGAAAGATAGATCAACAATATTTGAAGACTTCTGTGTTCCATCTTCAATAATGGATAGAAGAACTATACAAAAGATAAATAGAATATAGGAATAATGCTATAAACCAACTGGCCCTAACAAATATTTATAGAACTTACAACCCAAAAAAATTGAATATACATTCTTTTGAAGTACACAGGGAACAATCTCCAGGATAGGCCATATATTAGGCTATAAAACAAATCCAAATAGATGTGAAATCATACAAAGTATTTTATCAGATGGACATGAAATAAAATTACAAATCAATTATAAAAGAAAATTTGGAAAATTTACAGATATATGGAAACTGAAGAACACACTCCAAAATAACCAATCATTCAAATAAGAAATTACATGGGAAATTAGAAAATATTTTGAGATGAATAAAATACAACATATTTTGTTGTATATACAACAAGATGTATAAAAATACAACATACCAAAACATAGAGCATGCATTGAAAGCAGTGCTTAGAGGGAAATTTATAGCTGCAAATGCCTATGTTAAAAAAAGAAAAAGAAAACATGAAAAAATGCTCAACATCACTTATCATTAGGGAAATGCAAATCAAAACTACAATGAAATATCACCTCACAACTGTCAGAATGACTAAAATCAACGACACAAGGAACAACAGGTGTTGGTGAGGATGTGGAGAAAGGGGAACCCTCCTGCATTTTTGCTGGGAATGGAAACTGGTACAGCCACTCTAGAGAACAGTATGGACATTCCTCAAAAAGTTAAAAATAGAACTACCTTATGATACTGCAATTGCACTCCTAGGTATTTACCCAAAGAACACAAAAATACGAATTCAAAGGGATATGTGTACAATGATGTTTATAGCAGCATTATCTACAATAGCCTAATTGTGGAAACAGCCCAAGGGCCAATGGATTGATGAATGGGTAAAGATGTGGTATATATGATGGAATATTACTCAGCCATAAAAAAGAAGGAAATCTTGCCATTTGCAAAGAGTTAGATGGAGCTAGACAGTATTTTGCTAAGCAAAAGAAGTCCATCAGAGAAAGACAAATACCATAAGATTTCCCTCCTATGTTGAATTTAAGAAACAAGACAAATGAGATGAGCAACGGGAAGAGAGAGAAGCCAAAAAAGAGATTTTAAAAGAATATTTTATTTATTGAAAGAGACTCTTAACTACAGAAGACAAACTGATGGTTATTAGAAGGGAGGTGAGTGAGGAGATTATTTATAAGTGATGGGGATTAAGGAGTACACTTGTGATAAGCGCTGATGATGTATGGAAGTGTTGAATCACTATACTATATACTTGAAACTAATATTGTACGTTATGTTAACTATCTGGAATTTAAATAAAAACTTAAAAAAAGAAATATCTTAAGTCAATAATGAAATCTTCTACCATAAGACACTAAAAGAGGAAACTAAACATAAAACAAGCAGAATAATAAACCTCTGTGTATAAAGAAATGAAATAGAGTATAAAGACACAATAGTGAAAATCAATAAAGCAAAAAGTTAGTTCTTTGAAAAAAATCAACAAAATTGACAAACTAGTTAGAATGACAAAGAAAAATACAGAAGACTCAAATTATTAGCATCAAGCATGAAAAGGGCGATATTACTACCAACTTTACAAAAATAAATTATAACCTAATATTACGAGCATTTGTATGTCAACAAATTAGATAAATGAAATGGACAAATTTCTAGAAAGACACAAACTAGTGAAACTGATTCAAGACGAAATAGAAAGGGGTACCTGGGTGGCTCAGCTGGTTAAGCATCTGGCTCCTAATTTTGTCTCAGACTGCGATCTCAGGGTCATGAGATTGAGCCCTGTGTCAGGCTCTGTGCCCAGCCTGAGCCTGCTTGGGATTCTCCCTCTCCCTCCCCCTTCTCCAGCTGCTCTTGAGCACTTTCTCTCTTGAGTAAATAAATGTGAACGACTAACATTAAAAAAAAAAATAGAAAATATGAATTAACAAGTAAAGAGATTGAATTAGTAATAAAAAAAACTTCCCATAAAGAAAAGCCCAGAATCAATAGCTTCACTGGTGAATTTTACTGAACTATTTATTTATTTATTTATTTGAGAGAGAGTGAGAGAGGAAGCAGATGCTTAAATGACTGAGCCAAACAGGCACCCCTTTACTGAGCATTTAAATAAGAAGTAACACTAATCTTTTACAAATTTTTGCAAACAAAACAGAACAAAGCAAACAAACAAGAAGAAAAACAAGAAGAAACACTTCCCAACTCATTCTTTGGGGCAGTACTATCTTGGTACCAAATCAGACAAAGAAAACTATAGATTAATATACTTTAATAATAAAAACATAAAAATCCTCAACAAAATACTAGTAAACAAAATCCAGCAGCATATAAAAAGGATTATACACCATGACCACGTGGGACTTATCCCAGGAATGTAGGATTGGTTTAATATACAAAAGCTATCAATGTAGGGGCGCCTGGTAATTCAGTCAGTTAAGCATCTGCCTTTGGCCCAGGTCAAAATCCCAACATCCTGGTATCAAGTCCTGCATTTGGGCCTTCTCCCACTCCCTCTGTCTGCCACTTCCCCTGCTTGTGCTCTGTCAAGTAAATAAATAAAATCTTAAAAATAAATATCAGTGTAATTCATCAAGTAAACAGAATAAGAAAAATATCATATGGTCATTTCAATAGATGTGGGAAGAGCATTTGAAAAAAATCCAATACCTTTTTATGACAACAACACCCAAAAAACTAGGAAAAGAAGGGAACTTCCTCAACATGATAAGATCATCTACCAGAAACTCAATAGTTAACACTGGATTTAATGGCTAAAGTCTGGAAGTTTTCCTTCTAAGGTCAGGAACTGGGTAAGGATGTTCACTCTTACCATTTCTATTCAACACTGTACTAGAGTTTCCAGCTACACAAGTAGGAAGAAAAAAAAAATAAAAGTTTTTCTGATTGGAAAAGAAGAAGTCAAAGTATACTTATTTGTAAATGACAAGATCTTGTATACAGGAAATCTTAAGGAATCTACAAAAAAAATTAAAGAAATGAATTCAGCGAGGTTGCATGAAATAAGATCAATATCAATTGTATTTCTATACACTAGCAATAAATAACCTGAAGAAGAAATTAAGATAATACTTCCAATTTACAGTAACACCAAATATAATAAAATACTTAGGGATAAACTTAACAAAGGAATGTGAGATTTGGACACTGAAAAGTAAAAGCAAAAAACAAAAAAAAAAAATCAAAAGAAATTAAAGAAGACCTGAATAAACAAACTAATTAGAAGATCTACAGCTGTTAAGACGGTAGTCCTCCCAGTTAATGGTACAAATTCAATGCAATCCCATCAAATTTCCCACTAGCTTCTTTGCATGAATTGAGAAGTTGACCATAACATTTATATGGAAATATAAGGGACCCAAACAAGCTCTTGAAAAAGAAAAAACCTGGAGGACTCACACATCTCAATTTTAAAATGTACTAGAAAGCTACATTATTCAAGACTGTGGTACTGGCATACAGATAGACATAGATATTAATGAAATAGATTTGAGAGTCCAGAAATAAACCCTCACATTATGGTCAATTATTTCGTGTGTTTTCCCCCCTGCTTTATTGATATACAATTGACAAAAGTGTAAGGTATTTAAAGTGTATGTCATGGTAATTTGATATATGCATACATTGTAAAAGGATTTCCCTCATTTATTTAACACATCTTTCACCTCATATGTTTGTTTACCTCTTGTATGTGAGAACGTTTTAGTTCTATTGTTAGGAAATATCAGCTATATAATACACTGTTATCAACTATAATCACCATGTTTTACATTACATCCCCAGACCTTGTTCATCTCACACCTGAAAGTTTGTACCCTTTTATCAACCTCTCCCTATTTTCCCCATCCTTCTTCTTCACTGCAACCACAACCATTTTCTCTAATCTTTGTTTCTATAAGTTGTTTTGTTTTGTTTTTTAGAGATCACATACAAGTGATAACATGCAGTATTTGTCTTTTTCTGTCCGGTTTATGTCACTTAGCATAATGCCTTCAAGGTCCATCCATGTTGTTACAAATGGCAGGATGTCCTTCTTTCTCTTTCTCAGGGCTGAATAATTTTCCATTGTGTGTCTATACAGCACATCTTCTGTATTCATTTATTTGTCGATTGACACTTAAAATGTTTCTATAAATTGACGTTAGTAAATAATGCTATAGTTAACATGGCAGTGAAGGTAGCACTTTGATATCCTATTTTCATTTCCTTTGGCTATATACCCAGAAAGTTGGATTCCTTGATCGTACAGTAGTTACATTTTTAATTTCTGGAGGAAACTCCATACTGTTTTTCTGCTTGGACTTACACTAGGATTCTCTTTTCTTTACATCTTTGTCAACACTCATCTCTTGTCTTTTTGATGACAGCCATTTAACAGGTGTGAAATGATATCTCATTGTGGTTTTGATTTGCATTTCCCTGATGATTAGTGATGTTAAGCACCTTATCGTGTACCTGTTGGCATGTCTTCTTTGGAAAAATGTCTATCCAGTTCTTCTGCCTGTTTTTAAATTGGACTGTTTTGTGGAGTTTTTTTGTTTGTTTTTGTTTGCTATTGAGTCGTATGATTTCTTTATATACTCTGAGTATTAACCTCTTATTAGATATATGGTTTGCAAATACTTTCTCCCATTTTGTATGCTGCTTTTCAATTAATTTTTGGAAAGGGTGCCAAGAAAGTTCAACAGTGAAAGAATAGTATTTTCACCAGATAGTGCGAACAATTGGGTATCGATATGCAAAAGAATAAGTTAGACTCCTACCTCACACCATATATAAAAATTAACTCAAATCTGGGGTACTGAAGTGCCTCAGTTGTTTGAGTGTCTGTCCTCAGCTTGGGTCATGATCCTGGGGTGTTGGGATAAAGCCCTGGATTGGGCTTCCAGCTCAGGGGAGATTCTGCATCTCCCTCTGCCCTTCCCCCCACTCATGCTCTCTCTCTCTCTCTCAAATAAACAAAAACTAACTCAAAATGGATCACCAGGCACTTAAATGTAAGAGTTAACACTATAAAACTTAAAAGAAAACAAAAGCATAAATCTTCATGACCTTGGGTTAGGCAGTGAAATTTTAGATGGGACACCAAAAGCATAAGCAATAAGAGAAGAAAAACATAAATTTTACTTTAACAAAAACAAAATTTTGTTTCAAGTAACACCATGAGGAAAATGAAAAGACAGTATTTTTTTTTTTTACTTATTTTTAAAGATTTTATTTATTTATTTGACAGAGAGAGATCACGAGTAGGCAGAGAGGCAAGCAGAGGGAGAGGAGGAATCAGGCTTCCTGCTAAGCAGAGGCTTTAACCCACTATTTTAATTTTATTTTTTAAGCATCTGCTTTTAGCTCAGGTCATGATCCCAGGGTCCTGCTCAGCGGGGAGCCTGCTTCTCCCTTTCCTCCCTGCTGGTGCTGTCTCTTACTGTCTCTCTCTCTCTCTCTCTCTCTGGCGAATAAATACAATCTTTTTAAAAAATTTGAAAAATTAAAAAAAAAGAAAATAACTTGGGTCACTCAAATAATCAAACAATAGTTACCTGGTTTATATTAATAATGAACAACCTCAGAACTTGGTCACCTGAGTTGGGCATCTAGCTATAGCCTGTCTGCCCTCACTGTAATAAGAGAAGATGGTTGAAAGGATTTCTAAGGTTTGTTCTAGTTCTGTGAGTGTGACGATCATTTTCATATTATTAATACTTAATATGCACTTCTTTGCATTTCAGCATACTGTAATTTATTTAAGTGCATGCTGTGAAACACTTTTCCCAAGCGACTATGCCCATCATGATACCCACAGGTCTAACCTTTACTATTGCTTTTCTCTGGAACTATAGGCATCGAGAGGGGACTGGTTAAATAAAGTATGGTGCAGGGGCGCCTGGCTGGCTCAGTGAGTGGAACATGTGACTCTTGATCTCAGGGTTGTGAGTTCAAGCCCCATGCTGGGTGCAGATATTACTTTAAAAGAAAAAAAGTGTGGTGCAACCAAACTATGGATTCCTATACGGTCATCTGAAAGGATGAGCTGGACCTCCAGTCCTAATATTGAAGATAAATTTCCAAGATGAGAGAAATACACATATTTCAAAACAGGATACTATTATTACAATACCAGGATTTAAAAAAATTATGTGGAAATACTCGTTTACCTTACTATTAGTTTTCTCAGGGAACAGGATTTGGTGAGTGCAAAAATGTTATAGAGGAACAGGGGACATTATTTTTTTTTTCTTACCTTTTTTTTGCAATTTCTCAAAATTATTTTAAAATTGAAGAAGCATACAGTGCATGTAGTAAAATGTCCAGCTTGATGAATTTTCACAAACTGAATACTTAATACAACCCACTCCTTGATAATGAATCAGAGAAGCTCCAGGCCACAGAAACTCCCTCCTGCCATCTCCTACTCAGTAGCCCTCCCCCACCTAGGGCAACCACTATCCTTTTTTTTTTTTTTTTTTAAGATTTTATTTATTTATTTGATAGAGAGAGATCACAAGTAGGCAGAGAGAGAGGGGAAGCAGGCTCCCTGCTGAGTAGAGAGCCCGATGCAGGGCTCGATCCCAGGACCCTGAGATCATGACCTGAGCCTAAGGCAGAGGCTTTAACCCACTGAGCCACCCAGGCGCCCCCACTATCCTTATTTCTGCTATTAATTTTTTATGAGCAAGATTACTTCTACGCTAAAAAACATCAAAAGGAAATAGCCTCCAAGGATTTCACATATTTATCCAACAACAAAACAATATAACCTATTCTAGAAACAGAGATAAACGGGGGCCCCTAATTGCAAGAAGCTCACAGACCAATGGCTAATCAAATATCAGAACTCTAGTAGAAACATGAATCCACCTGTACCCATGCCAGGGAACGCTCAAGGAAGCGAAGGAAGGTTTTACAGAAAAGTAGGGCTTTAAAGGACAAATAGGAGCTGTGTGTTGACAAGGCTGGAAAGAAACTCTGTAAGTGAGCACAAATGAAAACTAGCTCTTTAAGACACCAGTTTCTGGGGGAGGTCTGGTTACTGGTTAATCCTACTTGCTTTGGTTGCTGAAGCCATCAATCAGAATGACATCACTGTTGTTCAGGTTACTCAGGAGGCGTACGTACGTACATTTGCTAGCCAGGTAATGAGGAAAAGGAAGTCTTGGGAAACCGCCACTGGTTGCCCAGGACAGGAAAGCCATGGAATGTACCGAGGCTGGAAAGCCTTTAATTAAATTCAACCACTGTAAGAAATACATCTATAGCTTCAGTGTGCCCCAGTGCTGTCCCCTCTGCCTGCAGGTCATGGGCTCGAGGAAGCTGGAGGAAGCACCTGTTAGCATCTCCAATCCGTTTACCAACGGGCATCAGGAAAAATGTTCATTCCTCCTCAGACCAACTCAAGGGACGTTTCTTAGGTACAGTGTTTTTTGAGTGTTATATTAAGTGATTCTGTAAACTATTCCTTCTGTGTCGTAGTCACTAAAACTTAAAAGATTTACTTGAGAGAGAGAGAGAGAGAGAGTGAGTGAACGCTTAGGGGGTGAGGGGCAGAGGGAGAAGAAAAGGAAGAGTGAATTTCCAGCAAACTCCCTGAGTGCTGAGACAAAGCCTGTCGCGGGGGTGGGGGTGGGGGGCTTGCAGCCACAGCCCAATGAGATCCCATGAGCCTAAGATCAGGACCTGAGCCTAAACCATGAGTTGGACACTTAACCAATCAAGCTACCCAGGCGCCCTGAAAACTTTCTTTTTCTAACATGTACTACATGGTGTGAGGTTTGGTGGATAATCTTGCCAGTGTTTTGGCATTAAATCCTAAAAGGTAGGTCTATTCATTTCATAAAGATAGACAGTGTGTGTACTTTCCTAGAGTGGTAAGTGCAAGACTATATGAAGAATAAGGGAAGGTCAAACCAGCTTATACAATCTTAAGAGAGGAAAACTGATAGCCTGGTCCTTTTTCTGGTGGATTTTGTGCTAAGAGGCTAACTGGGAAAATGTCCTGGCAGCTACTCTAATCAAAGTAATTTCTTTACTGCGAGTTAGTCTGTAATTTCTGTGACCAACAAGAACAAAGTACAAAGCCTGAAGAAAAGCCACATACAGACTAATCTGCAAAGAGATGAATTAAATTGAAGACCAGAAGTGGTCTGCCTCAGTTGTGGATACCACCTGACTTTAAGACAGATTTCAGAAATCAAAAGGACTATGCCTCCTAAATGTCCCTGTGGAGTTTACAAATGGAAATAGAAGTGGCCCGGGATAAACCAGGTGTGAGAGCACAGACAGTCGGGCACGGCCATGGTCACGAGGATCACTGTGACCTAATGCTCCCTTGAAATCTACCCTCCCTTGGGGTGCCTGGGTGGCTCAGTCGTTAAGCGTCTGCCTTTGGCTCAAGTCATGATCCCAGAGTCCTGGGATCGAGCCCGGCATCCGGCTCCTTGCTCGGCAGGAAGCCTGCTTCTCCCACTGCCATTCCCTCTGCTTGCGTTCCCTCTCTCACTGTATTTCTGTCAAATAAATAAAATCTTTAAAAAAAAAAAAATCTACCCTCCCAACTCCCATGTGCCCTCGAGAGCGCTGGTTTGGGATAAGACAGTTGGAGTGGTCTATTCACTTCCCTGCTTACTTACTTCCTTAACTGATTTCCTTCCTGTCTTTATGTGGATGAGATGAACCAAAGTGTGCAGGGGGCTACACCTCTACCTGTCCTAGAAGCTGCCGGGTGCAGAGAGAACAGCGCAGCTTGTGTTGCCAAAAAGCCCCGAGTTCCTATCCCCGTTCAGACCAGCTCCAGACCCTCCAGTCTCTGTTCCTCCTCTGCAAACGGAGGGTCCTGCTGACCTTGCAGGGTGGTGAGGTTCAGCGAAAAGGCACATAAACCGGACCCAGGCACCAGTCATGATGTGGAGCCAACATACTCCTTTCCATCCTATTCTTATACTCAGTTGAGAATATAACTGGCAGAACCTTCATTTCCCTTATCTGAATCATGCAGCCCAAAATGTTTCATAAGATCCCCTCATTCATGCTGACTTGGAGTATTAACTGGCTGGATCCCAAAAGCTTTTGAATAAAGTGATTAAAATTCAGAATTTATTCACCATAACTTTGGTTCATTCAACAAATCCTTACTGAGCAGCTAGGGATGTCACAGTGAAGGAGCCACAGCCCTGCTCTCTAGAACATGACAGGCTTTTAGGTTGGCCCCCAATAACCATTTATTTATTCTATAATGTGGTAGCAATACTGATGGACCTCGCCTTGCTTGGCATCAGCAGAAGTGAGGTGGTGATGCTGAAACAGGTTATATGCTTTGGCATCCTCCTGGCTTCCCTTAAAGTAAGTGTAGACTTTGAGGCTTCCCTTAAAATAAGTGTAAACGCTGGGATACCCTCAAACTTAGAAATGGAACTCCATTTCTAAAATGTCAGTTCCCCAAGCTGGCAGTTTCCGTACAACTCAAGTCAGCACTCTGAACATCTAGGCATGTCCACGCCTATCTTGCTTAAGTTACAAGCAGAAAGAGCCTGAGCGGCCAAGCATCCCTCAGATATGGCCTCTCGTGGTCTCTTGCTCTCTGAGTGCCATCTGACATGCCCACAGACCAGGATCTGCAGAAACCTAAGTAGTCCCTTTCCCACCAGTCCTTCTAAGGCCCACTTCCAAACTGTTCCTTTCCCTCTCATCCAACTTCCAAAACCTCAGGACTGACTCCTACAACTCACCTTGAGACAATTTCACCTACTTTGTAAAAGAGAACCTGCAATAACCCAAAGGAATCACTGAGGTTCTCATCAAACTCTCAGGGCTACCACATATGGTTGCACAGGTTGTGGACTGCACAAAGCTCCCTCGCCACTAAAGGAATGGGGGAAGGAAGGAACAGCTGGGATTTCGGCAAGAAACAGAGTGCAGACATGCTGGAGCAGCAATCTTGGGGTAGATCCCACGGTATGTGCAGCACTGTAGCCATACTAGTACTGTTTTGCTCAGCCTCTGAACCCACCGGTCTCAAAACACTGAGTGGTTGCAACAAGATGACCTAGGGGATCACTCTGAAGGTGGGGCTGTCATTTGTGTTCCTGATCATCTTAAAGCCTGGGACTGCTTGCTTTCATGGGTAACCTGCAGTGTCATGAAGGAGCTTTATCATTTAACAATGGCCTCTGGGGCGCCTGGGTGGCTCAGTGGGTTAAAGCCTCTGCCTTCGGCTCAGGTCATGATCTCAGGGTCCTGGGATCAAGCCCCGCATTGGGCTCTCTGCTCAGCGGGGAGTCTGCTTCCCCCCCACCCCCCCACCCCGCCTCTCTGCCTACCTGTGATCTCTGTCAAATAAATAAATAAATAAATAAAATCTTTAAAAAACAACAACA
>JAQQSY010001290.1:0-14499 GCA_028646535.1 Procyon lotor | reverse complement strand
AAACAAATTGTAGTAGGTGCTGTTACAATCATAAAATGTCAGGGCTCAAGAAGACAGAGTCAGGTGCTGACTTTTAAAGGGATCAGTGTCACTTTTTAATAAAAACATTGGTTTAGCATCACAAACACGCAGGGCAATACATGTCCTTGCTTTGGGCTCTTTCTTGCTTAAATGAAAATGAGGACGGCCTCAGCTCTTATTCTGAGAGCTACAAGTCTCACCTCTTAAAGTGCTATGTTTTTCAATTTATAAGTGGGCTCATGGCACACAGATAAAGGCAAACAGTCCTAGTTTCCTTTGTAACTAAGTGAGGCCATTTGACTAAGCCCAGATCTGTAAGATAGGATAAAAGAAATTATGCGTAGCTTCTGAGCCATGACCTTGTTGCTCCCTTCTTGGACTCGCTCTGGCTGTGCTAGTGAATCATCCCATACCAGAAGACCGAGGGTGTTTTCTAGGACAGGGGCCAATGAAATTTTTCTTTAAGGGGCCAGACAGTACCTTAGACTTTGTGTCTGGCTATCCAGTGTCAAGGGGAAATAAAGTCAGGCACTAAGTAGTTAAGGCGGTGAGAACAGATTTCAACTGATAATATGACACTGTTATAGGGAAAACTGTCCAGCATGAGTGAAATGCAACTCTGATGAGTGTAGACATGACTGGGCAATGGGCATTTCATTTTGTTTTATTTTATTTCTTATTTTATTTTATTTTATTTTATTTTATTTTAGCAAAGCTCAAATGGGGCTTGAACTCACAACCCTGAGATCAAGACCTGAGCTGAGATCAAGAGTCGATGCTTAACTGACTGAGCCATCCAGGTGCCCCATGACACGGCATTTTAAAGGGAGAATGGGGGGCACCTGGGTGGCTCAGTGGGTTAAGCCTCTGCCTTCGGCTCAGGTCATGATCTCAGGGTCCTGGGATCGAGCCCCACATCGGGCTCTCTGCTCAGCGGGGAGCCTGCTTCCCCCTCTCCCTCTGCCTCTCTGCCTACTTGTGATCTCTCTCTCTCTCTCTGTCAAATAAATAAATAAAATGTTTAAAAAAAAATAAAAATAAATAAATGAAGGGGGAATGGGGGTGGTGAGCAGCTCAGTAGGGTCAGGGAACTGAAGAAGTATAAAAAGTAGGGAGGGGAGGTTGGTCCGTGTAATAAATCCCATGTGTGTCTGTTGATTGGTGCCACTGAAATTAAGCTTCTACCCTCCCCAGGGTCTGGGGTCCAGGGCCCTTTCTTCAGGTGTTGACTGGGACAAACACTGAATGCTTCTGTCAGCCTTGAGTTTGCTCAGGCAGACACTTTAAAGGGGGGCAGTGTCACTGTAGAGATGTGCCCTTGAGCTGTTGGAACTACTTCAGGTAGTTCAAACTACTTTCAGTTTGTCAAAGCCTATACAGGCCACGGTTGAAACCGACTCGGAAGAGGGATGAGGGGACCCTGGCCAGAGTTAGGTAAAGGTGAAAAATCTTTGTCGATAGTCCTGGTGGAAACTATCCAACTCTGATCATACAAAAGGAGCCACAGACAAACATTGAATAATAAAGCTATCTACAAAACAGGCTTTGGATCTCATTTTGCCCACAGTTGTACTTGGCAGGTGAGGGATCCAAAAAATGGAGGGAAGCTTGGTCCTTGGAAGATGGCAAGGTCCAACCACTGAAACCCTCAAAATATAAAAAGCAAGAGAAATTCAATGTAGGAGGTTGATATATTAGTAAAAGAGAATTCCGTGAGGTTAAGTAGGGGAAGGAGGGTGCCTCAAAGACCAGTAAAGGCAGAAACAGCCTCCTCATCCCCACCCCTGCCCAGTCTCAGGGGCAGGAGGGGAGCTCTGGGAGCCCCAGACCCTCTTCCCTAGTGTCTTTACCTCAGGGGAAGTGGACTTCCAGCTCGCCAACACCATGCTTATTTGTGTCTCTAAGTGCAATCCAGCCGGATCAGAAGTCACGTGGAGCTGCTTTTACCGGCCCCGGGGTTGGGACACTGCCTGCGAAAGAGGGTGTCTGGTTTGGAGGCTCCACACCCGACCCCCAGGCAAGGATTTCAGTACCGAAATAGCATTGGCTCTCAGAAAGAGGAGGCAATTATTCCAACTTTAAGTGAAAGTTGAGGAAGTAGGGTCTCACCAGTGTTCCAGCTTTTCTCTTTTTTTAAATTTCAAGTTAGCTATTGAAGTCATGTTATGTGACAGGCATGAGCATATTGTGGTTTCAAACCTGCTTATTTATTGATTTATTTTTAAACAGCTTTATGGAAGTAGAACTGATACACAATAAACCGCACACTCATAATCAATGAGTTTGATCGGTTTGGACATAACATCCACCCACAATACCATCACTGCAATTAGTGTGAGAGACCTATTCATCACCTCCAAGAGTTTCCTTGTGTCTCTCTGTCTTTAATTCCTCTTTCTCTTCAGTGCCAAGAACACTTATCATGAGATCTAGCCTCTCAACAAGAAGTAAGCCCGCGACACATCATTATTCGTCACTGAAGCTGATTCATCTTGCATTACTGACATTTTGTACCAATCGAACAGCTCCCATTCCTCTCCCTGGCCCCTGAAAGCCTCTGTTTTATTCTATGCTTCTGTGAGTTTGAATATTTTGGATACCTCATAGAAATGACATCATGCAGTCCTTGCCTTCTGTGACTGGCTTATTTCCCTTAGCATAGTGTTCTCTAAGTTCATCCATGTTGCCAAAAATGAGATAATCTCTTTTTTCTTTTTTTAAAAGATGGATAATATTCCATTGTACATGTATACCACATTTTCTTTATCCATTCATCTGTCAGTGGACATTTGGGTTGTTTCCATAACTTGGCAGCTATGAATAATGATGCAATAAACACAGGAGCACACATGTATCTCCGAGATCCTGAATTCAATTCTTTTGAGTATATACAAAGAAGTAGTAGTCCTATTTTTAATTTTTAAAGAACCTCCATAATGTTTTGCTTCGTGACTTCACTATTTCACATTCCCATCAACAGTGGAGAAGAAGAAGTGAAGAAGACTTGTAATCTTTTGTTTTTCTGGTTAGAGCCATCCCAAACTGATATGAGATGTCCTCTCACTGTGATTTTGATTTGCATTTTCCTGATGATGAGTGATGTTGAGCACCTGTCAGTCATTTGCCTGTCTTCTTGGGAGAATTTCTATTTAAGTCTTTTGCCCAGTTAAAAAACCAGGTTATTGAGTTTTTCGCTATTGAGTTGGAGGAGTTATTTTATGTTTTGGAATTTAACCCCTTACTAGATACACAGTATGATGGTTCATTTTATGTGTCAAATTGACTGGGTCAAGGGTGCCCAAATTAAACATTTGCCTCTGGTGGTATTTTTAGGTTAGATTAGCCTTGACATCTGTAGACTTTGTTGAGTAGATGGCCCTCCTCAAAGTGGATGAGCATCATCCAATCCATCTAGAACCTGAGTAGAATGGACAAGGGGAGGAAAGAGGAAGTTGTCCATTTGTTTTCTGCCTTGCTGTTGAGCTAAGGTGTTGATCTTCTCTCAGCCTTGGACTGGAATTTACAACACTGGCTTCCATGCTTTCAGACCTTCTGGCTGGGACTGCCTCTACTCCACTCACTTTCCTGGATCTTCAGCTTGCAGTCAGCACCTCAAGGGATGTCCAACATCCATCATCACGTGAACCAATTCCTCATAACAAATCGCGTGTGTGTGTATATAGTTGATTCTGTTTCTCTGGAGAATGCTGATGAATACACATGGTTGGCAAATATTTTATCTAGCTCTACAGGTTGCCTTTTCATTCTGTTGATCATGTCTTCTGCTGTACAGAAGCCTTTTGGTTTGATGTAGTCCCACTCGTCTACACATAGAGCAATGGAACAGAAGAGAGGGCCTTGGAAAATACCCACACAACAGATCTTCCATGAGGGCGGCAAGGACACACAAAGAGGGAAAGACAGTCTTTTCAACAAATGGTCTTGGGAAAACTTGATATCATGCAAAAGAATGTGATTGGATCTCTATCTTACACCATATATAAACATAGTTGCAAAACAGGTTAAAAACTTACAGATAAGACCTGAAACTCCGAAATTCCTAGAAGAAAATATAGGGGGAAGAGCTTCTGGACATTGGTCTTGGCAGTGATTTCTTGTGCTATTCACCAAAAACACAAGCAACAAGTGCCAAACTGGACCAGTGGGTCTCTATCAAACCAAATCTGTCATTTACACTTTGACTTAGGTCATGCTCTATAAGTGGGAGAAGGCAGCGAGCTGTAGGGGCCAGTACTGAGTCCTGAGTTAGCATATGGATGGTTCAGGGGACACTCTGATGTCCTACCTACACAGTAATTTCTGGAGGAGTGACAGTGGGCATGTCTGACGTTTGCCTTCAGGGCTTGGGAAAAGAGGGTGCGGGGGAAGCAACAAAGATACAGAGAAAACGCCTGTATTTTCCCCACCCGCCTCAGGGTAACATCTACCCACAACTAGAATTCTCCTGAATCAGAGTTCCCTCATCATTTTTCCCTCTTCCCCTTGTCCTTTCCATTGCATTTGTTGTTCTTCGATGTTGATTTTTGGTTTGATTTTATGCACGGCTTGAATGACTCCAATTTCTACTCAAAATGGTAGAAATACAGACATGTCAAGAGATAAAAGATGCAGAGAGGCAGAAGAAACAAATAGAAAATGTGCCTTTACAGGACTTATCCTATATGCATTTTCATTTGGACTATAAAACAGTCAATTTAGAAGATGTATTTAAAGAAATAATTTCAAGGCAAGGAAAGATGGAGGAGAAAAAAGAAAAAGAGGGAGAGGAAGCAGAAAGCAAGACCACTTTAACATTTTTCTTAGGAGTGCAGGACAGGGAAATGAAATGTATTACTGGAGTGGTTTCCTTTTTGTTTTATATTAAAACAGGTCAAGTGGAACCAGGATTATTACCACTATTCCAATAAACTGTAAGATTTCCATTGGTAACGCTGACACTATTTTTGTTGTTAGTTTCACCTTGCAGCACAAATGCACCAAGAGGTGTCCTCCATTAAATTTCAAATGTGTTTGAACAGCTGGGCTTTTAGAAATATATTGATACTGGCATATATTTTAACGCAAAATTTATAAAAGAGAAGGGTAAAAGTTCGAAGAGTTCCGAAGTGGTGGCATTACTTATAGCTATTTTGCCTAGATTTTTTCCTGAAGAAATTATTGGGCAGGAGACTCAATTTTAAAACAGAGAATGATGAAATTCATCCTGTGTCTAGAAAAATGCTCGAAGTGGAGGCTATTGCATTTACGTTAGCGAATTTTTGATGGATTCGGTAGCATTATCTGATAATAAGAAATGAAAAGGAGACTAGCAATAACAATGCATACTTTACCCATCTTCGCCTTCTCTTTTTCCATCACTCACTTAAAATCTCCCAAGGTGCTGCTTTTCCTAAAGTGTTTATTCCACAAAATGTTAACCTTGCGAGCTCTTCCAATACAACAGGTAATAATGGACTGTCTGCCTGTCGCTAGTGCAGCTGGGAACCGGATTCTTTGGGCATTTATAATGCGTGCCTCAGTCCTGTGGTCATGAGGCAGACATCGGACCTGTGGCCAACACTCACCTGCCTGTTGGTGACAGATGGGTTCCAACAATCATAAATATATTTTCTTCAATGGAAGGGGTCCAGGGGTTCCTGAAATCCTTATAAACACTGACACATGCAGCCTTTTCGGCTCCTATCTCTTCCCTATTTTATTTACTTATTTTTATTTTATTTAGAGATTTATTGATTATTTGAGAGAGTGCACCTGCACGCGAGGGGGAGGGGCCAAGGGGGAGGGAATGAGAACCTCCAGCAGACTCCCCACTGGGGATGGAGCCCAACGTCGGGCTGGATCTCGCCACCCTGAGATCTGGACCTGAGCTGGAACCTTAGCCAGCAGAGCCATCCAGGCGCCCCTCTCTCCCCCACTTTAAAATGGACGCACTCCATTTATTTGAGTGCATCTCATTCCCTGTCCTCAAGAGTTTAGGCTCTATGTCCTCATTTGTTGCAGTGGATACAGGAGAAGAGCTTTTAGCTCATTGTCACCAAGTGCTTAGAGATTTGACTGAGAAGCCTGACACTTGTGAACAGCACTCTGGCTTAGTTGGTTGCGTCTCCTCTAAGTTACGACAATTGTCTCAGCAAATTTTAAACCCCTGTCAATGGAACCTTGGCATCAGATTACCCTCTGCACTTGGGAGAGAATCTGATTGAATTGATTTTGGAGAAAAGAGAAGCATCCTTGAATTCTCTAATGTTTCCATTTTGTGCCCCTTGCTGTTACTATTTGCTTATTAACCCTACATTTCCGGCTACCTGACTTGACGTCTAATGGATTCCATCATCCTTACGCTCTGCTCCCAGACCCTGAGCACGCTGTGGTTTAAGTATTGTGATGGCTGGATGGGGTTATTGTTCTCAAGAATCTGGTTTCTACTATAAGGATTTGCTGTTACAGATTTTGTGCTCTGCTTTATAAATTAGAGGTAAGGGCAGAAAGGGGGACCAAAGCAAATTCTATCAGTTCATAGCTGACAAACTTCTTATATGAGTAAGTCGGAACTCAATCCAAAATTCAACTCGCAGCAATACATGTCTGAACATTTCCTATGTGACTCAGAACCCAGCGCACTCACCTCTGAGTTAAAGTATCAATTATTCTATGACTATCCATCTATTTCACATGATACAAAGGAACGTTTGACATAAATATCATCTATTTTAGGTTTACAAGGCAATCAACAGCTTGCTTCCGAATCATTATCTTATTAAACAATTACAGTTGGAATTTTGTTCTTTTCAAGCAGTAGAAAAGATGTTTCACAAAATAACATTTCTTCCCTTAAAAAAATAAACCTCAACTGTTTGCAAGTTTACTGAAGTAAATTTTTGTAACACGGAAAAGTTAAAATAAGGTGAATAAGACCCTCTTGCAATCCTATGATGCAGAGAAAATTAGAGTTTGAATTTTATGACACAACTGTGTATATATTTTTATACATCTATAAAGCCAGAATCATACCATTTCAAAATACATTTTACATTTGCTTAAAGGTGAGCATGAGTTGGCCTTGTATTTCTAACATAATTTTTATAGTGGTCCCTCAACATTTGGGGATGTTTTTAAGAAACATGTCCATTACTTTATAAGAGTAGAGAATGAATACAGTACTAGTTCTCTCGTCTTTTTTGGCGATGTTGTCTTTTTAATTGTTTATTTGTTTATATATCCTCCCTTTGATCATTTATTTTATTTTTCCTTGAAATTTAGAAACCATGCACTTTCCATTTAAATTCTTTTATGAGTAACTTTAAAGACATTTTTCAAAACAGCTTTTGACATGGAAGCTAATCCTAGAATATAATAACTATTATATAATAATACAACTAATATAAGCTAATACCCACAGAGCAATGTGATCTAGTCTCTGAGTCTAACAAAAATGGAATACATCTTGTGAAGGATTCCAAACTACAGTAAACTTTGCTGAGAAAGTGTTTAAAATAAATTCTGGAGGAAATTAAGGAAACCCGGCCAGTGTAACTCTTCCCGTTTTAATTCCCCAAACACCATGAACATTTAACTTTGGTCAATTGCAACTTATCAGTTTCACCTGGACCACCTCCTAGAACACATCCCTCTAGTCTGGACTGAAGTAGGGATATAGCCAGTTTGACCGACAGTTGGTTCAACTCTGCCCCAAATTGTAATTCTTTTAAAACAAATTACACAACCACGTAGCTGGTGCCTTTATTTATTTTTTTAATTCCAAATATATTTATTACAGTTTACAGATTAGTTAGAGTTCTATACACAAATATAATTTTAGCTACAAAATCCCAACAAACTAGGTACATTTAAATCATGGGATTTGTAGAAGCCAATTTATTTATTTGTTTGTTTAATCATTTATTTGTTTATGTTTCTTAAAATTTAAAAAAAATTATTTAATGAGGATTTTAATCCATATAATGTAAAACTTACTATATGGACCATTTTGAAGTGTGCAATTCAGTGATTTTTACTATAGTCACAATGTATGTAACTATCACCGCTATTAAATTCCAGAATATTTTTGTTACCCATAAAGGAAGCCACATACCTCCCAATGTGCCCTCCTCTCATCCCATGCCAACCACTAATCTACTTTCTGTTTCTGTAAATTCATCTCTTCTGGACTTAGCAGCAAAATCCACAATAGCCAAACTTGTGGAAAGAGCCTAGATGCCCATCAGCCGATGAGTGGATAAAGCAGATGTGGTACATATATGCAATGGGATAGTATTCAGCCATCAGAAATGATGACTACTCACCATTTGCAACGACATGGATGGAACTGGAGGGGGTTATGTTAAGTGAAGTAAGTCAAGCAGAGAAGGACAATTATCATATGGTTTCACTCATATGTGGAACATAAGCAATAGCCCGGAGGACCACAGGGGAAGGGAGGGATGGGGAGAAATCAGAGAGGGAGATGAACCATGAGAAATTATAGACCCTGAGAAAGAACCCGAGGGTGTGGGGGGTAGTTGCTACCTTTAGAAGCTTGCATTGTCCACTTGCAATTCAGAGCACACTTCCTATTTTGGTTGACTCTGTCTCCTGGATTATAATCCCTCAGACCCCAAATAAATGCTTGTGGTTGCTCTACATCCGCTTCTTCTTGGCCAATATACTACAACTTGGAACACAAGATTATTTTACCTCCTTATATCTCTCATGAACACTTGTTTGCTCAAGCCGGGGTGATCTTACTTAGTAATGTTAAATTGTGTGTTTTCTTACAGGAGCTGCTTTTTATGTATGTTCTGTTTGGAAGCATGTTCAAATGAATTATTTAGTTATTTGTTTGGCTGGTTGCAATCATCACTTAACTTACTTTATGTTATGATGCCACCATCTTAAGGTTTTGCTTTTTTTAAAGATAGATTCAAATATTTATAAATTCAAAAATCCTTAGGACTATTTTCATGGAGGTCATATTGATGGTTTATTTCTCAGGACTTTGGACATCCAAGGGCACATTTCATTGCCTGCACTTATGAAGCATGACTTGTCAGTTTCCCTCAGAGTTTTAGATACTGGGCCATAGCCCTTGGTTGTATTGTTTTAATTAATAGTAATGTTAATGACAATAATAACAATGCTAACTATGGGAAACACTGATAACTGTCCACAAGATAGTGGTACCCATTTTTTCCCACATACATCTTTTTTTTTGGAGGGGAGGGGCAGAGTGAGAGAGAGACACACAGGATCTTAAGGAGACTCTGTACTCAGCATGGAGCCCAACATGGGGCTTGCTCTCATGACCCTGAGATCATGACCTGAGCTGAAATCAAGAGTTGGGCGTTTAACCGACTGAGCCAACTGGGGGCTCTCTCGCCCACCCTCCACACACTACTTTCTAGCCTGTGGCGCCCACCCCTCAATGTCATATGAGCTTATATCTGACAGTCACCTTCTCCAAGTGCTACATTCTGTTATCTCTCCAGAACCTCTGTGGGTTCACTGGGTCCCATCCTCTACTAGCCAGTTAATAGCCAGTAATTCTGCCCTGGCCTTTGGACATCACTGTCTTTTCTCTCCCAAGTGGATCTTTCCTTAGAACTGCCCACTCCTCACCTCTTTTCTCTGTCTTGTATCACCAACACTTCCAAAAGGTTATCTAGGCTCATTGTCTCTGAATTCTCTCCTCTATTTCTCTTCCACTCTTCTCCAAGGCAGCATTTGCTACCAACACCGCTAAAGCCAACAAAGACCTTTTTGTTGTTACCTCCAGTGGTCATGCTCAAGTCCTCCCCTGACTTGCGCCCAAATAATCACTGGATGCGGCTTCCCTCTACCTTTAAATTTTTTGTTGAGTAGTTTCTAGGACACTATGCTACTGATTTCCCCCTTACTTTGCTCATTTCTTCTTTGCCATATATATTATCTGGATACTTTGCTATATCCTCACTTCTCCAAATTCTTGCCATTAGAAACTCCTAGCATTTTTCTCAGTTAGTAGCAATTCCACTTGCCCTGTTGATAAAACCAAAGTCTTAGACTCCTTTGCTTTTCTTTTTTTTTCATACTCTACATAGAATCTACCAGAAAATCTTCTACCTTCAAAGCTTGTCTAGAATTTGGCCATTTCTCCCACCATCCCTATGACCCTCTTGCAATCCACCATGAAATTTTAACTGGGCTGTTGTAATAACCCCCGAAGTGGTCTTTGTTTGTCTGACCTTGATCTCTGCCCTACTTTAGTCTATTCTCAGCATGGCAGCCATTTAATTTTTCTCAGGAAATGTCACTCCTCTCCTTCAAATTACCAGCATCTTCCCTATTCACTGCCAGTCATGTCCAGAGGCTTTGCAGAGGCCTGGGTGATGCTGAACCTTCCAGCCACCCCTTCCCTCTCTCACCCTAAGTCCTGCAGAGCGCCCTCTTGCTCACTAGTCTGCAGCGCCCGGGCCACCTTCTCAGTTCCCCTGCCCGTGGAGTACCTGCTCAATCAGAGCTCTTCCCCCAGATGCCAGAACAGCTTGCCCCAGACCTTTCTCTGCTTACTTCGATGTCTCATTCTAAGTGAGCCTTTCATAGAGACCATTTTAAAGTTGGCAACGTCTACTTCCTGAGATTCCCCTAGTCTTTTTCTCCACTTCAGTTTTCTCCCTAGCACTTGTTTCCAACCAACACACTGTTTTGTAAATTATCTGTGCTCTCTTCCTCCTACCTTCCTCCCCAAAATACAAATCTCAGGAGGAAAGAGGCTTTTGTCTCTTGCATTAGTTACTATATTATCTGAGACTGAGATCACTAACTGGCGTATAGGAGGCAACTTATAAAAATCGTCAAGCAAATAGGAGCTATTATATCACAGTGGACTTCGGACAAATTGGTTTAGCAATACAAGAAATATAAATTTGTGTGAAGAACATCTTTCAAAACTGTCAATGTGCTGTTGAATGTACATAGAACCCATTTGGGTATATTAGCAAGTCTCAGTTAGATGAATTTCCTGGATGTGAAGCTGCTAGAAACTCTGGCTCTTGTCTATGCCTTCCCCAGCCCTTCCATTATGATGGACATGACCATGCCTCTTTTGGTACCTGGTTTGGGGCTGCCTGTGCCTAGGTTCAGGGGACTCAGCTTGGTCTCTATATACATCACCTCTCTTATCTTTAACCTTGGTTCAGAGTTTATACTTTCTTACTCTCTTGAAGGCCTGGGGTGAATATTGTTTCCTGGGTGTGTATGCTATTTGAAGAACAATGCTTTTCCTATTTATCAGGAATACTGATGTTCAACCAACCGAGCCACCCGGGCCCATCCCCCCTCTTTATTTCTTCCTAAATAGAAAAGAGCAAATGAACAACTGTTGTCCTTAGATTATAAGACTTAGTAAGCTTTCTTAACACAGAATATCTTCTTATTTCTTAAATTTTTTTTATTCAAGTTCAAGGTAGTTAACATACAGGGAATTATTCATCTCAGGGGTAGAATTTAGTGATTCATTAGTTGTGTAGAGAGCTCAGAATATCTTCTAAACCTTAAATGTTAAGTATTATAAGATGTCTCCTTCCGTCTCTGGAAGCACTCGATGCACTGGGATCTCAATGTGAAGAGCTGGTGTGTAAGAATGAAGATTTATACTGACAAAAGGATACAGAAACTGAACAGGAGAGGAATAGCTTTCAATGGCTCGTTGACTTCATTTGAAGTGCTGTATCTTTCTGAGATTTGAGAGAGGTGATATGAGATGTAAATTAAATTATCATCCTCACCGATGGCCTTGTTCTCCCTTATGGAGGGAAGTGACAAATTCCCGGTGTAAGCTGCAAATTACAATAATTCCCATTTTGGCTTTGTATGAAACTTAAAGAAGTTCCTTTAGGGGGTCTACCAGTAGTTCTCGAGGTTGTTATGAGAGGCATGTTAGTCCAGAATTGTTTAAAATTATCATAACTGGGATCAGACACACCTGGGTTTGAATATCACTTCTACAAATATCTAGCTGCACGATGTAAATAGTTAAAATTCTAGACATAGGTGTTCTTATCGGTACGCTTAGAAACTATCTTGCAAAGTTCCTAACTGATTGAGGTAATGTTTATAAATAACTTCTCAGAGGTGGTACATAGAAGGCTTGAAATGTGTGCTGGTGATTATAGGAAGATTATTCATGCTTATAATTGCTGTTTTGGTGAAATTGAGTATTGAATTCCTATCTGGATACTATCATACAGTGAACACCTCCCCCATTATTTTGTTCATTTTCTCGCCCCCGGAATTGTTTGCCACAGAGCTGGTCTGTGGGGATACTATAGATTTGGTGTCAAGGTTGGAATATCAACTCCAGTAATTTTCTATTCCAGCAGAAATGTGTGGCTACTCAGACAAGAAAAAAATTTAAAAAAAAGAAAGAAAGGAAGGAAGAATCAATCCAACTTGCAGGATCTTCTGTTTTATTGGAGAAAATAAAATCATAATCAGTGTGTTCAATCATGGGTGAACCAATAGTTCATTCCCTGGATCAGAAATTGCACTGCACTTTTAGCTATAAACTATGTCCCTCCTAAAATCAATTGAATAAACATGGACTCTTTTAGAATATCAAATATATATTAGGTTTTCTTACAGAACAAACTTCTCAGCAAGAGAGAAGTAAACTATCTTTTTTTCTATCATTAGCAAACCATGTAAGGCATTCCTTTAACTGGGGAAGAATAATGATAAATTTTTGGCTTTTAAGGGTTGCTTTTAGGGTCTCATTCCAACTTGAGACAACGAGAACAAAAACACACGGGCAATTGTGCCATACTATTTCCTGAGTTATACCCCAAAGCAAAGTAACCATAATTATGATCTGTACACTTGTTCATTGGAACCCTCCCTGGAATATTTCTGAGATATTAGAAAATATCTATAGTAGAAAAACATACTTGAGATATGAGTGCATTTTAAAAGGAAAATGCAATACCTGGAGCAGTTCATGGGACTTAATTTGTGTGTTTGAGATTAAAATGACACTTTGGGTGCTCTAGGAAAGGGGGAGGCGGATCTCCAATTCCAGGGCACCGGGCAGGGGCTGAGCATTTGCATGGCTCTTGTGATTCTACGAAAATGCAGAAATAAAACCTCAGGCTGTGCGGGTCTCGTTTCAGATATCTCATCAATATTTCTGTGCACAGAATATTAGAAAGTGATTAACAACTCTCTGTGCTTTCATCTCAAGACTGTTTTCTTTCCTCTTGGGGACAAAGCCCAGGCAGCTGTACCCTGTGATTTTATGAAGCTGTAATGCAGTATCTGAATATTTTGCCATCTTAATCTGCTTCATTTCAGTGAAATAATAAATGCGTAGGGAGAAAGTTAAAAAAAGAAAAGAAGCAAGATAACATTACAATCCCAAAACCTAAGACATTAAGCAAATCTCCAGCCCTCAAACCTTTGTCAACAGCAACAGCTGGTGGAGAGAAAGACTCTCTTCGAGCACACGCACATGCATGCACATAACCGACACTCACATTTCGTCTTAAGATACTCACATCCATACTCCTGCCTATAGGCATCCTTTGTGTCATCTCATGTAATTTTCAACTTGCGTCGTGTGATGTGGAAAAGGTACGTTCAGAGAGTGAGCATGATGAAAACACAAAGTGTCACAGACCCTCTTCCTAACACATAGTTGATTTAAAGCATCCAAAAATGAAGCCTCACATCCTAGAGAGTGGTACCAAAGACTAGGGAGACATGATAGTATCCCGCTTTAGTAAAAATTGTGGTCCCATATATGAAAACCCAAAATATTTTTGAGTGCTTCCATTCAGGAGAGGAAAATTTCTAAGAGTTTGAAGTAAGATTTTTGTCTGTCAGAGCCTTAAGATTAATTTGATATTATGTACAAAACTTGGAGAAAGCTGACACCCATTTCCTCCAATCTGTCTTTTGCTTTAGGTGAGTGTTCATGCCTACTATCACCAGTAATCCCAAATTCTTTGGCTCTACTCTCTTTACTTTTCCGATTATATGTCATTGCTAAGAAGGACAATGAGGAGGACAGAGTTTCAAGAAAGGGAGGAGCAGCTGATCAGGAAAATGTCTCCATGCTCCTGGCAACATTTCAGATTGTTGGCCAGGCCCCTTGCATTTGTACTACTTGAGAAGATATGGTTCTGGGCCACTGTTTATGGTAGGATTATCATAGTATAAAGGATAAAGAAATGGGTTAGCTAGTTCAACAAAAGTTTTTTTTTCACTCATAGAATGCTGGGGGAGGTAGAGGAGGAATTTTTTAAAACAAAACTTCCTGCTATACAACCTTATTTATTTTTACTACTTTTCACCAACATTTAATTTTGAAAAAAAATTCAAACATACACAAATTCAAAAAAAATAGTAAAATAACCATCTGTACCCATCTGGGTTTAACAACTGGGGATATTTTGCAACAATTGTTTTGTATATATATATATATAT
>JAQQSY010001289.1:0-14501 GCA_028646535.1 Procyon lotor | reverse complement strand
GCTTAACCCCCTGAGCCACCCAGGTGCCCCAAGTTGATAGTAATTTCTGATGATTATTTCTATTTCCTTTGGATTAGTCGTGATCTCTCCCCTTTCATTCATAATTTTGTTAATTAGGTCCTCTCTTTTTTCTTTTGGATGAGTTTGGCCAGTGGCACGTATTGCATGGAGCACTGGGTGTGATGCATGAACAATTAATCTTGTAACACTAAAAAAATAAACATATTTGGGGAAAAATAAATAAATAAATAAAATGTGCCACTAATTGTTCTTACATTATAATTATTTAATATTATTATATATTCTTCATTTAATGTCTTTTGGTCTTGTTTCCAAAATTTAAGTAAATTTCTCTAACTTAGATAGCCAGTTAGCTGACAAGGGTTACCCCAGAACCTAAGTGGTTTCATTTTAGCTAATGACTAGGGTCTTCCTATCTTGGGACAGGGCTGTGTTGCTTAGATTCTCCACAGGCAGACTTCTTTGGGTTTCATCTACCTCCAGCCAATCTTAGCACTTGATCTAAGCCAAGCCACATTTGCACATTGTATTCCTTGCTCTGACATCAGCATTATTCATTGACTTTCTTTTTCCTTGGGTGTCTTGTAGCCAGAAGTAAAAGAAAGGTATCTTTTGTTATTGTTGGTTTTATTCTGTAGTCTTGTTGAAGATCAAAGAATTGGTCAAAATATGAACATCAAAAAATTAGAACCAAGCAATCTAATTGAATAGTTTTATCCAGATTATTAAATATTAAGAATTGACTGCTAATGCTTATTTTAGTTATCTTTAAAAACGTAAAATGGGCAGGTACTATGTTACTAGTGGAGTTTCTTTCTGTTAACTTTTGTAGCATTGACTTTTTTTTATGTTTCCTGGTGGTGGGTATACGTATTGCATGAAGCACTGGATGTGGTACATAAACAATGAATCTTGGAACACTGAAAAAATTTAAGAAATAAAAAAAAATAATCCATGTAAAATGCTTATTGAAGTGCATGATACAAAGTGCCACTGATTAGTCATTAGTATCATTAATTTGTATTGATCAATAAATATATATTAACTGAAAAAAAACTGAACACACACACATAAAACTGAATACATACACAGTAAAAATTATCTCCATTCATTGTTGCTTTTACTATTCTGTGGAACTTTAATAAAATTACATTGTCCCTTTAACATTTTCCCAGTTAAAAAGATGATAGCAAATACCTATCAAAAATCTTTATGTAATGTTCTTATTTTTGAACATTTCTGAACAATTCTGAACATTTCTGAACAAGAATATATCATCCTTACACATGATATATTCAACTTATAAATCCTCTATTAAAATGGCAACTATCATTTTAAGTAAATACTTTCCTTAAAATGCCATTTGTGTTTATTTTATTATTATTAAAATAATATGAGCTCATCGTAAAAAATTAGAAAAGATCATAAAAATAATCACCCTTAAAACCCAGGGTAACCATTGTTAATAATTTTCTCTGCTTGTATATACAGGATGTATGTACATATATACATATGTGTATACTTGTCTTTTTAAAAATAGGATCATACATTACATACTATTTTGTAACCTCCACTTTCGTTTCTCCAATAAACTTTTGACATCTTTTCATGTAGATACATAAACATTACTATTTTTTAATATTATTATTTTAATGGCTACATAGTGTTCCACTAAAATGTCATCTTCAGAGGATGAGAACATTTATCATGAAACTTCACGATACATTTATCTTCATCATAGTACATGTGCTATATTTTTTAGGCTTCTCCCAGAAGGCATAGTTCTATTAAAGAACCAATGGTAAATAAATTTGAAAAGTACAGTTCACTGGCCTGGATTGTGATAAGAGCTGCTGCCCAGGTTGGTGTGATTTTTATTTAATCTTTCTCTTTACTGTCCTGTCTGTATCCTTTACCCGCCGGATGTGAGTGCAGCACAATGTATCTCTATGAGAGAAAGGAAAATTCATATTTGTCTGGATTTATGCTGATGATGTTTCTTAGGAAGATTAGAAATGCTCCTTATATACATAATGTTTTTAATCTGTATCAGCCAGACCTGACTTTGTTTGTTTCACCTTTCCTTTAATGAAAGTATTGGCAAATACATATGTGCACATTTTGACATTTTGGCAAATATCTGTCATAGCTAGGTGAGAGAGCCCATTTAAAGTGGCTCATACAGTAATTAAATTGTCAACGGTAATGATTTGTTTGACAATGACATACACTACATGTTGGGGAGCACATGTTGCTTTCCAGATTATCTTTATTTTTTCTTCCAATGTATATTGAATATTGTTTTATGAATTTACTTTTTCACATTATTTACCTAATGGATAATCTATGATTCAGAACGCTTACATTTATGGATTCTAATTATGCATTAATTTTAGGTCAGTGAAGCTTTGTTGGAAATTAATCTACTTATTGGAAAGAAGAATGCTAGAACTGATAAAGTTAGCCAAGGGGCATTACCAAATATCCCAGAATTTGCCGCTGTGGATCTTCTGTCTTCATACACAGATTATTTGCTTGGTATGTTTGAAATGTCTAAACTTTTTTTTTTTTTAATTTTTATTAACATATAATGTATTATTTGCCCCAGGGTACATGTCTGTGAATCGTCGGGCTTACACATTTCACAGCACTTAACAGCGAAATGTCTAAACGTTTTATAAAAACCTGTATATGTAATGTTTAACCAAGTTGCAGAGGTTTAATTGTGGTGATTTGTTGGGTTTTAGCTTAGATAGGATAATGGTGTGAGGAACCTCAGGGAGAGGATAAGGTTCTTAGGGCCTAGCTACAAAAACAAAGGGGTGCCATTTCATTGTACGTATGTACATGTTATTCAGTCAGCTTCTGCATTTCAGATGCAGGGCTCTTTGACAAATGGTGTTCCCTTCTGTCTGCTTCCTTTCCAGTTCACATATGTCAAGTGAGGCCTTGGAAAATATTTACTTGTAGATCCTTTCCTGATCCTTTAAACTGTGTACTTGCTCTTGTACTCTCATGTAGCTCTCTGTGCTTTTTCTTATATTTTAAATGTGTGTGCGTGTGTGTATGGGTGTGCACACGGGTGTACGTATTTGAGCTCCTTCTCTCATTAAACTATCATCAGCTTCATGAGGGTAGGGACTTTATTTTGTTTGCTGCCCCAACCACAGAAAATCTCACATTACTTGCACATTACAGGCATTCTTATTTGTTAAGTGAATTAATGAATCAGGGGTTAGAATTTAAACTTGACCTCACTGCTATTTACTCTTTCTCATTTAGGACTCCTTTGTTAGTAAACTATAATCTAAACTTCTAAGTCAGATGAGCAGTAACATATTTAACATTCATTTATTTGTTTGTCTATTCATTCATTTGAAAAATATTTATAGAGTGCTCTTATGTACTGAGCATTTGGATGGATTCTAAGAAGTAAGGTGCTAGAGTCTTACTTCCAGACTGACCTTTCAGTAACAAGCATAATTAATTTTCCTTGATACTAGGTGAAGCATTGAGCCAAAGGGAATGAAGAGTGGTCCTTGAACCTGGTGGGGGTGAGGGTGGTCTTCCTAAAGCCTCTAAGAACATATCTATATGGAGCAGCTTGCCTCTGCTGAAGTGTTACGTCAACTTTAGCCAAAGGGTTAATGTCTGAAACTGTCCCCTTCTGTGGCTTTCTTCCTTTCCAGCCTAAAAATGGATAGCCCGAGGTTAAACCATTAGATGGACTTTTAATGCCGACCTGTCATTTTCTTATTTTATAGCTTCGAGGCCTGGTGGGATTTTTGCTTCATCAATTTCATGTAAAATGCTGTATTAATCAGTTATTACCAAAATAATGCTGTATATCAAACAGTCCTAAAACTTAGTAGCTTACTGGAATTTGTTCTTTGACTTGTCTCATGTATTCTACTTTAGTCAGTCAGTTGAGTTTGCGTGTAGTCCATGTACAGTTACTATGAAGCCCCAGCTGAAGAGGCAGTGGCTCTTTGGGGCATGCTCTTCTCATGCTGTACACGAGAGCAAAGGGGCCTAGCTAGATCAGGGAAGCACACTCAAGGGCTCTCTCCACACCACATCCCATTGATCATGGCAAACCAGATGGCCAACTCCAACATCAGTGAGGAAGAGAAATCTACTCTACCCGTAGAGGAAGGGAGAGGGGCATGAATGTTTGCTGAATGATAATCCAGACTGCCATACATGACAAGTTCAATCTATGGCTAGTAACGATCTAAGAAGAATTCTGAGTCCCTGCATGGAAAGACAGGAAAAGGTGTTCCAGTGATCTACTAATGTCACCCATGGGCACATGCTGTGAGGAACAGCATCCCTTGTCCAGATGATCTTAGCTAATCCAGGTGAGCAGGTAGTCTCATCTTAGCTATGCTTAATGCTGCAGTGTATGCTTTCTTTGCCTACTTCAGTGGTTTTCATAGCATATTCTGATTTCCAGTTTCTATTTTGTACCATTAGCACTCCTTTACTGTTCTACCAAAATACTAATTTGAAATGACCAAATTTTGAAGTCCAGTCTATTTTGCATTTTGCCTTGCCTTAAGGATAATAGTTTTGCCCTCCAGTATTTTCCTAGCAGACTGATAATTAATTCATGTTGATGATTTCCCTTACTTCCTTATTTGGGTTGAAAGGAGGTTCTGAATTCCCTCCAGACTGCTACAAATACCCAGAGGGCAATGAGGTTCTTATTATGAGGAATTGCTAAAGGGCAACAGCAGCAAATAAAACTTGTTTGATTTTCCTTACATTAGCATAAATTAGCATCCAGGAGAAAAACCTCCTCAGTAATCTCATCTTCACTAGCATTGATCGATAGTCATTGTTACTGTATGCAGAGCACTGTACCAGCTATTTATGTCCTGAGGGAAGGGAAGAGTTGTGGAACACATCAACAAAGTGAGTCTTGCCTTCCATGAGTGTCCAGTCATTGATCAGAATAGGCATACACCTTGAAATCATATAAATGCGTCTTTTAAGAGGACCATATTAATGGAGGCAGATTAAAGTAAAGCTAGACACAGGCAGGATGAACATGTGAGTTAATTAGGAAGATTTTCTTCTGGAAGAAGTATATTGTGGGGCAAGTATAAATAGATCAGGGACATGGGTTGCAGAGTGGAGATAAAGCACATTTTCCCAACAGAGTATTGACAATCAGAGAAATATGACGACAGATTAGACTAGTCATGTGTGTGTGCCAGAGAGCTATAAGGTCAGATTTTTTGTTATTTATTCAGCTGGTCAGATTTTTTGAGGTTTTCTCTCCATTGTCTTGTGGGAATAGAGACCCTGAAATGATGGTATTGTCAGTATAGGAACATATTTTGATTCAGTGCAAAAAACATTTATTCACTGTCTACTTTGGCCCTACTTGTATTAAAATATACTTATTTTTTGGTCTTGATTTTCTTGGGGCTTTAGTGAAAAAATTCAGGAAAAATTGTTAAATTGTTAAATTTAACAATTGTCAAAATTGTTAAATTCTACAAGACACTGTGAATTAAAAGTTAAATCTTAAAATTTAAGATTAGTGGTCCTGGATGCAGCCTCTCACAACTACATATACTTGGTATATAGAAAAACATAAATATGTCGTGCTAAAAACTAATGTTGGTGAACCCATTGTCAAAATATGAAAAGAGGTCTGTAGAGCAGAGCTATCACAACTGGCCTTTAATATATGCTCTGCCACTTGAAAGAGAGAAAACTTTCCAGCCTAAAAAAATATGATTTATTCTTTCCTTACTGCCTTGTCCCTGGTTCAGAGACATGGGGTCAATACCAACTAAAAACTGGGATGCTAGTCCTCTTCTACTGTGTTGATTTTTTTCTATTCCTCTGAGACACAATTGTCCATAGGGGGAGAACTAGGGGAATACATCCTCAACTCCCAAATTATTATACAACTTACAAATGAAGATGGAGATAAATCATTTATGCTAATAGCAGTGATGTGTGTGTGCGTGTGTGTGCACATTTCTCTATCAGTTTAGAGAATAAGCAGTTGAGACAGTTGGGATATGATGACGACCATCCTCAGTGAAGCAGGGCTGTTCTGGTCCAACACCTGCAGGATACTAGAAATTTCACTGAGAGCTCTGCACTTTGATCACTTAAATCTGAGAAGGAACAGTCCCATGACCAAGAGTGGAACATACATTCTCCACCTTCTATTATCAAATACTAGGTATGGAGATGTTCTTTATTCTAGACAGAGTCAACACTGAAAAATAAGAAGCCGCAGATGCAATGGAATGCAAATGTAATACAATCTTGCAGAGGAAGATTGACACTGCAGGGAAAGGAAGGAAATGTAACAAGAATGTTTGGAACTCTCCACAGGGCCCAAACAGTCAAAGACTGACACAACCATAGAAAGCCATAGTGCAGCAAGTGCTAGATAATAGCAGGACCAGTGGCTTCTGGTGCTATGTACTAATGCTTTCTTATGTGATTTCATTTATCCTTTAGGAAAATTCCATGAGAGTGTCATCATGCACATATAATAAATGAAGAAAGGTCCTGAGAGGGGTTTTGTAGCTAGGATGATTTTGTACTGCTGATACAAACCCTGATCTATCCAATTCTAAAAGCTCTGCCCTTGATCACTGTGTTGGGTGTAATAGGAAGTATTATCAGGAAATCAAAGTACACAATTATTGCATCACCCTTTTGGATTGAGTTGACATGAAAGATGCTTTTGCCCTCCTCAATCTGAACATGTAGTAAGGTTGGGTAAACCAGAACCAAAATTGTTTTAACTTATAGCTGAGCATGAAATCAGGAAAAGAAAATCAAATGTACCAAAGTAAAATGAGTGATTTTAAAATGTTACCAAAGTAAAATAAGTGATTATAAGCAAGGGCTGAAGGTGAGGACCTCATTGGAAAGGAAACAGCTGGGGCTGGGACTTTGAATGTCTGGTCAAAGAGAGCACCTGGAAGGAGGAGCTGTAGGTAGGGAAGTCAGAACCCAGCTAACTACATAGAAGTGAGGTTCAGAGTGGACTTGTCTACAAATTGAGGACTGGAAATATGTTGCTCCCTGGCTTAAGTAGATGCAGAAAAACATGCCAAGTGCCTGGTGAGGGCCAAAAATGAGCCACTTGGGAAAAGTCAGAACACCACCTGAGAAATGCAGGGAAATTTAAATACTGGCCCAGAACCATGAAACCCATGCATCTCTGGCTGTGGCTGGAGGGAAACCATTGCAATGGGATATACCTCCCACAAAAGTTCTGAAGATAAATGTATAGTGCAGATTATATCTGGACAAATTCCGTCATTCCCTTTTGAATTATAAAGACAAAGAAAATAATTGTAAGCATCCAGTAAGAAAAAGTGGCCTTTCTATAGACAAAGAAAATTTAAAAGACAAAAGACAAAGAAAAATTAAACTGGTATTAATTTTCTCCTGTGATGTTAAAGACCAGACGACATTGGTCAAATACAAAATAAGCTCCTTTTTTTCTTTTAACTTAGTTCAAAATTTTACATAGGTAATTTATTGTCAAGAAGAAGAACTCCAAAGGGACACCTGGGTGGCTCAGTCAGTTAAAGGTCCAACTCTTGTTTCGGCTCAGGCCATGATCTCAGGCTCCTGGGATTGAGCCACATGTCAGACTTTGTGTCAGTGCGGAGTCTGCTTTAGGTTCTCTCTCCCTCTTGCTCCCCTGCTCTCTCTCTTCTTTCTCTCTCAAATAAATAAATAAAATCTCTTTAAAATAAAAACAAATAAATACTCAAAAGACATCAAAGGGCATGGAAAGTCTTCCTTCTACCTTCTCTGCAAGTAACTGAGTCCTCTGCAGAGGCAGTTGGTGTCATTCATTGGTGTCCTATTCCTGCAATAAGAAACAACCATAATTTAGGGACTTAAAACAACACAAGGTCTATCTTCAGTTCAGGAGTTCAGAAGTCTAAAATAGGTCTCACTGGGCTAAAATGAAGGCATTGGCAACCCTCTGAAGGCTTTAGGGGAGAATCTGTATTGGCCAGAATGCTAGCTTATATGATAGTACATTCACAAATACTGCTTTTTTGTTTGTTTACATTGTCCTAGTACACATTTGCCCATTCTTTTGTTTTCAACCTTTCTAAATCATCTTATTTTAAATATGCCCCTTAAATAGAACACAGAGTTGAATTTTCTTTGTTTTAGAACTTGACAGTATTTTTCTTTTTAGTAATAGGCAACTTTAGCTAGTATTTTTCTTTTTGGTAATAGGCAACTTTAGCTAATTTAAATTAATTGACATGAAAGGTATATTTGGCATTATTTTGTATCATTTTACAATATGTGTATAATAAACTAGGAGACAAAAACAATAAAAGGAGATAATTTCAAGGGAAAAATAAACTATAGCCAACTTATTTAGGAAAATTAATTATAGTACAAAAGGATAAATGATAAGAAGAGGGTAATCACTGATACTGAGAAATTAAATTGAGTTTTTTTCTGTTTAACTTGAAGCAAATAAATTTTTAAAACTTTGTAAACTGTATAATTTTGGAGAAAAATATAATTTATCCAAATTTACTTCAAAATACATTGTATAAAAAATTAGCCAAGTCTATTATTATAGAAGAAATAAAGTTACATTAGAAATTAAAATTAAAATTTATTAACTAATTTTAAAAGTTTACTAACAGGGGCACCTGGGTGGCTCAGTGGGTTAAGCCTCTGCCTTCAGCCCAGGTCATGGTCTCAGGGTCCTGGGATCGAGCCCCACATCAGGCTATCTGCTCAGCAGGGAGCCTGCTTCCCCCCCATCCCCCGCCTGCCTCTCTGTCTACTTGTGATCTCTCTCTCTGTCAAATAAAAATAAATAAAATCTTTAAAAAAAAAAAGTTTACTAACAGTAATACATCCATTAGAAGTTAGCGTGAGTAATGTTAAAAAATCTCTTTAATGCCACTTCTGCAGTGAGCCTGTGACAACATAATAGTTTGGTTGAAATATGTGAGGAAAATCCAGCTTCACACAGAAAGGTAGAAAGAAAGTGGAGGACTATTTTAAGAGCCTTTTCAGATAATTGTGAACATTCTTCTTTGGTACCAGACCAACACCAGGTATATGGTAGTTCCTTAAAGGTTAGTTCCAATGTAGACTATGAAACAATACCACTGAACTTTTTGTACTCTGTTACATTAAAATACATTAGTCGTTCAGTCTGAATGGATCTTTTACTCATGCATTATTTTGTAATATCATGCATCAGATATTTGGAAAGTTGTGACTTCCAGATGTTGGTACAATTCACTGGACAATTTTTTAAAAATCAAATTTTAAAAATACCACCACCATTCTTATCAGAAAGTATTGGGAAGCCCATGGTGGCATATACTAATTTTCCACAATTCTAAATTTTTACTTAAAAATTTGAATTTTATCATTGGCAATAAATATTGTCATACTATCCTTGAAGACATACTACTTTATGGAAGGTGTTTGCCACACACCTAAGTATGAAAACACTTAGTTTGTCTTCTCAGTTGTTCTTTTATGTAAAAATCGAGTTCCATGGTTGGGGAGGACCCGGGGTGTGGGATCAGTGCATTCCATTTGCAATTTAATCATAGAAGTGCTTTTCCTTAAGACAGCCATTGTGTATTTCAGTATACAGCAGAAATATTTTTTTTTAAATTTAAATTCAAGTCAGTTAACCTACAGTAGTATTTGTTTCATGAATAGAATACGGTGATTCATCACTTACATAAATACCCAGTGTTCATCACGACAAGTGCCCTTCTTTTTTTTTTTTAAAGATTTTATTTATTTGACAGAGAGACCACAAATAGGCAGAGAGGCAGGCAGAGAGAGAGGGGGAAGCAGGCTTCCTGCTGAGCAGAGAGCCCGATATGGAGCTCCATCCCAGGACCCTGAGATCATGACCTAAGCGGAAGGCAGAGAGGCTTTAACCCACTGAGCCACCCAGGTGCCCCTTATTTATTTATTTGACAGAGAGATCACAAGTAGGCAGAGAGGCAGGCAGAGAGAGAGGGGGAAGCAGGCTCCTTGCTGAGCAGAGAGCCCAATATGGGGCTCGATCCTTTGACCCTGAGATCATGACCTGAGCCGAAGGCAGAGGCTTAACCCACTGAGCCACTCAGGTGCCCCTCACAAGTGCCCTTCTTAATGCCCATCACCCATTTAACCCATCCTTCCTTCCTCTGCCTCCCCTCCAGCAACCCTGTTTGTTCTCTATAGTTAAGAGTCTCTTTTGGTTTGCCTCCCTCTCTGTTTTTAACTTATTTTATTTTTCCTTCTTTCTTAAATTCCACATATGAGTGAAATCATATGATATTTGCCTTTCTCTGACTGACTTATTCCGCTTAACCTAATACACTCTAGTTCCACCCACATCATTGCACATGGCAAGATTACATTATTTTTGATGGCTGAGTAGAAACATTTTATGTGTTTATTTTATATGTTTTTCCCATTTCACACAAATTATGAAAAAAGATGTGTACTTGAGGGTCAGTAGTTAATAACTAAGTTTTCTGCTTTATCAGGGACATTCTTAAGTGAAACTGGCATTTTAATTTATTCATTTTACTATGAGTGCATGGCAATGAAGAGCGCAAGAACTACTAGTACAGTTTGATGTCACTGCCTTCCTAGGTTCATGCGAAGGCACCACAGTTTTATTTATCATTCCCTTTGAGCTGTCAATGCACATGTCAACATACTTATTCCAGGATAAACCACTGAATTCAGAAAGATTATTCAACATTTTGCACATTTCACTTGCATTCTTGCTAATCATTCACAAAGAGATCTTTTAGTAGTTGGTGCTGATATTATTAGACAAATCCAAGCAAAACTGCATGACCAACAATGTCCACATATGTGAGCATTTGTAAGACACAAGTACAACTCTGTGGATGTGTTACTGAGTCTTCATGTTTGCAGCTACATCTTGAATTCAAGTTATTTTATTATTGGAAAATGCTACAATTTTGTTTGCTGATTTTTCAATCAGTGCAAGTTATTACAAAGAGCACACTGAGGTCTCAGACTTCAGGATATGTATTCAGCAGTGTCAACTTATTAGTTTCTAGGCTTTTGTGTGCATTTCTCTAGCCAACACAGTATGATAACATACTCTATATGATGCTTCACTGACTTTTTCATTTGTAGTTTGAAAAGCTGTAACAAAATGTATTTTTTTTTTTGGCTTTAAGGAGTTTATCACATACACGTTCCAAATGTATATTATTTCTTTTTCTTTTAACTCTGAACAATTGGTCTTAAGATACCTCAACTTAACTGCCACCATAATACTGTTTTAAAAATGTGCAAGTCACCATTGCTCTTTCTTTCTGAGATTTACATCTGAGTATTATCCTCTACCTCCTTTGTATCCTCTACGTGGGGACAACTACTTTGGGCACAATGCCATGCATCTTGTGGTTTGGGGTTTTAGCTCATTCCTGATTTATTGAAAATAGAATTTGCATTTTTGTTACTTGTTTTTGGTGTTGTTTTGGGATGATTTCCAGGAGAACAGGACATGCCAATACTATATGGACACCTTTGCTGGAAGTCACTACAAAAATATTTTGCTGTGTTATAACATAAATATGGAAAATCACACAAATCATGAAAATAGAGTTTCATTCAATATCATAAAGGAAATGCCCATTTAGCCATCATGGATCAAAAATAGAACAAATCCAGTACCCTACAAGTCTACATCATGCCCCCTTCCACTGCTTACCAACCCCCTTTTTTCCCAGCTTTATTGAGATATAATTGACATATAACATTTTGTAAGTTTGAGGTGTACAATATAATGATATATATATGTATACATTGCAGAAAAATTGCCACAATAAGTTTAGTCAACACCTCCAAACATCCCTGTTTTCTGATTTCTTTCTTTAAAAAAAAAAAAAAAAAAGATTTTATTTATTTATTTCATGGAAAGAGAGAGACAGTGAGAGAGGGAACATAAGCAGAGGGAGTGGGAGAGGGAGAAGCAGGCTTCTCACAAAGCAGGGAGCCCAATGCGGAGCTCGATCCCAGGACCCTGGGACCATGACCTGAGCCAAAGGCAGACACTTAACGACTGAGACACCCAAGTGCCCCTGCTTTCTGATTTCTAACACATGGATTAGTTTTGCCAGCTTTTGATTTTTGTGTAAGTGAAATTATATAGTTTATATTCTTTTGTATCTGTCTTTTTTTCAGCACTATGTGTAGTTCATTCTTTGATGGACATAATAACAATTTATTATCCATTCTGTTGATAAATATTTGGGGATTATTAGGAATGATGCTTCTATGAATACACTTGTATATTATGTTTTTGTGCACAAATGTAAACATTTTTATGTATATACCAAGGAGTACAATTGCTGGGTCATAGGTATATATATTTTCAATTTAGTACTATCAAGAAGTTCTCCAAAAGGGTTTGAATTTAAATTTTACCTTGATGACTAAAAAGGCAGGACACTATTACATATAGTATTGGCTTTTTTTTTTAAAAGGTTTTTATTTATTTATTTGACAGAGTGATGCAGAGAGAGCACAATTAGAGCAGCAGGCAGAGGGAGAGGGAGAAATAGGCTGGCCACTGAGCACGGAGCCTGATGTGGGGGCTCAATTCCAGGACCCTGGGATCATGACCTGAGCCAAATGCAGCCGCTTAACCAACTGAACCACTCAGGTGCCCCATTGTTGGCTTTTTTGGGTCTTTTTTGGGAACTCCTTATTCAAGAAGCATGACCAGTTTTCTTGGGAGTTTTCTGTCTTTTTCTTAGAAATATGGAGAGATTCTTTCAGTATTCTGGATATAATCACTTTCTAGAGTATATGTATTACAAATATTTTTTACCCCCTCTGTGCTTTGCATTTTCACTTTGCTAGTTGTACTTTTTGATTATAAAAAGTTCATAATTTTAGAAATTCTTTTTCTATGAGATTTCTAAAACTGAACACAGAGAGCATAAACCACAAAAGGAAAGATTTATAAATTGGACAACATTAAAGAAGATGTGGTCCATGTACACAATGGAATCAGAAAGGATGAATACCCAACTTTTGCATCGACATGGATGGGACTGGAGAAGATGATGCTAAGTGAAATAAGTCAAGCAGAGAAAGCCAATTATCATATGATTTCACTTATTTGTGGAACATAAGGAATAGCATGAAGGACATTAGGAAAAGAAAGGGAAAAATGAAAAGGGGAATCAGAGGAGGAGACGAACTGTGAGAGACTATGGACTCTGGGAAACAAACTGAGGGTGTTAGAAGTGAGGGGGAGGGGGGAACAAGTGAGTCTGGTGATGGGTATTAAGGAGGGCCTGGATTGCATGGAGCACTGGGTGTTATAGGCAAACAGTGAAGCATGGAACACTACTCAAAAACCAATGATGTACTGTATGGTCACTAACATAAAAAAAAGAAATATTTTTCTATGCAAAAGTCATAAGGATACCCTCCTATCTTTACCACCTTTTTTTTCTTTCACTTTTTACAATTAGATCTACAATTCACCTAGAATCTATTTTTGTATATGGTGTGAGGCTAAAGTCAAGATTAATTTTTTCCATATGATATACAATTAACCCAGAACCATGTATTAAAAAGACCAGCCTTCTTCACAACATTGCTGTGTCACATCTGTTATAAACCAAGTTTCCAAATATGTGGTATGAGAGAGAAAGGGAGAGGGAAAGGTAGAAAGAGAGCAAGAGAGAGAGAGAATCAGTATGTTCTTATATTTATCTCATCAGAGAAATAAATATAAGAATATTTTGCAAGACCACAAGGAGAGATGAGTGTTCCCATTGAAAAGGCCTACTACAGCATAGAGGGTACATTCCTCAACATCATCAAGGCTATGTATAAAAAACCCACAGTGAATATCATTCTCCACTACTCATACAGTATTGGGGAACCCTCCTACACTGCTAGCTCTTAGCTTTTCCCCTGAGATCAGGAACATGGCAGGGATGCCCACTATCTCCACTGCTATTCAACATAGCAAGTCCTAGCGTCAGCAATCAGACAACAAAAAGAAATAAAAGGCATCCAAATTGGCAAAGAAGAAGTCAAGCTCTCACTCTTTGCAGATGATATGATACTTTATGTGGAAAATCCAAAAGACTCCACCCCAAGACTGCTAGAACTCATACAGAAATTCAGTCAAGTGTCAGGATATAAAATCAATGCACAGGAATCAGTTGCATTTCTATACACCAACAGCAAGACAGAAGAAAGAGAAATTAAGGAGTTGATCCCATTTACAATTGCACCCAAAACCATAAGATACCTAGGAATAAACCTAACCAAAGAGGCAAAGAATCTGTACTCAGAAAACTACAAAGTGCTCATGAAAGAAATTGAGGAAGACACCTAAAGCAATCTACACATTTAATGCAGTCCCTATCAAAATGCCATCAATTTATTTCAAAGAAATGGAACAAAAAATCCTAAAATTT
>JAQQSY010001287.1:0-14504 GCA_028646535.1 Procyon lotor | reverse complement strand
GTGATACTTGTCTTTCTCTGACTGACTTATTTCGCTTAGCATAATACCCTCCAGTTCCATCCACGTCGTTGCAAATGGCCAGATTTCGTTTCTCTTCATGGCTGCATAGTATTCCATTGTATATATATACCACATCTTCTTTATCCATTCATCTGTTGATGGGCATCTAGGGTCTTTCCATAGTTTGGCTATTGTGGACATTGCTGCTATAAACATTCGGGTGCATGTGCCTGTTCGGATCACATTTGTATCTTTAAGGTAAATACCCAGTAGTGCGATTGCTGGATCGTAGGGTAGCTCTGTTTTCAACTTTTTGAGGAACCTCCATACTGTTCTCCAGAGTGACTAGCCTTCATTTTTATCAACATGGATGGAACTGGAGGAAATTATGCTAAGTGAAGTAAGTCAAGCAGAGAAAGACAATTGTATGGTTTCACTTATTTGTGGAACATAAGGAATAGTATGGAGGACATTAGGAGAAGGAAGGGGAAAATGAAGGGGGAAAGTCAGAGGGGGAGATGAAGCATGAGAGACTATGGACTCTGGGAATCAAACTGAGGGTTTTAGAGGGGAGGGGGTGGGAGGGAAGGGTGAGCCCGCTAATGGGTATTAAGGAGGTCTCGTATTGCATGGAGCACTGGGTGTTATACGCAAACAATGAATCATGGAACACTGCATCAAAAATTAATGATGTACTGTATGGTGACTAGCATAACATAATAAAAAAATATTTTAAAAAAAGAGTGACTGGTGAGGGGGGGTTAGGGGTGCTGATATTGGGTGATCAGGGAGGGCCTGTCTGTGATAGGCACCAAATGAGCTGAGACTGGAATGACAAGAAGGCCTGGCCCTGGGGTCCCAGCATTCCTTACTGAGGAAGCAGGAAGTGCAAGGATGCTGAGGTGAGAATGAGCCCGGAGGAAGGAATACCATTGTGTCTGCAGCATGGTGAGCAAGAGGAAGAGTGGGATGAGCAGTAGCAAGGAAGTCCCTATAGACCAGGGTGAAGAATTTGGGTGTTAGATACTAAGAGATAAGGGAAGCGATTGTTAGGAGTTTTAAGTGAGTGATGTGATCTGATTTATGTTTTAAAAGTTCACTGTGGTTACTGTGGCTGATGGATCGCAGGGGGCAAGTGGCCTTGTGTGGAAGCGGTTACACTAGGTAGGAGGCCACTGCAGAGATCCATGCCAGAAATGGTGGGAGTACAGTCCACCACAGTGGGAACAACAGAGGCAGAGAGGTAAATAGAGTCAGAATAATATGGGATCTTCACAGAAAAGCTCAGTGTCTTCCCCAGGTCCTCCCTTTCCCCTGGTACAGTCTTTCCTTTTTTCCACTTTCTTTATAATAATCTTTCATCTACTCCTCTGCAGTGTCCGTCAGAACCCATAAAGAGATAGTAGGCTGCCTAGTCTTCAGAAAAGTGTAATTGATAAACAGAAAAGCTCTTCCTACATAGGGGTAGTCTTCTATTTTGTTTTCCTGGCATGCCCGTTATTGAGATTGATAATGTACCGCTGGGTATGTTTGGGCTTGTGGCTAAATGCAGGAGCTTCTGATTGGGCTTGTGTGACTCACGCAAGAGTTGACTCTTCCTGTAATTGGATCGAGTTTTCAGTCCTGTGCCATCTGGAGTGCTGCTGATGGATAGGGAGATCCCAAACTTCTTGGTGATGGATGAATCACAGAGGAGGGGCCTGCCATTTTCCGAACAAAAGATGACTTTCTAGTAATCAGACAATGTCAGGAGGTAATCAAAATTCTATTGCTGTGTTTTCAGCCAACCTTTTTTTTTTTTTTTCTGAGAAAGGGAGATGGAGAGAGAGCTTGAGTGGGGGGAAGGGGCAAAAGGAAAGGGAGAAGTGGACTCCCCGCTGAGCAGGGAGCCTGACATGGGGCTGAATCCCAGGACCCCGGGATCATGACCTGAATTAAAGGCAGATGCTTAACTGACAAAGTCACCCGGGCATCCCTCAACCAACTCTTTTAAACAGGTGGAAAATGTTTGCAAAGACCCTTTATCCTTATTCTTTCTTTCTTTCATTCTTTCATTCTTTCTTTCTCTTTCTCTCTTTCAACAAACTAATAATGAGCTCCCAGCTCTAACTCCTTGCTTTGTGTCCTTGGACAAGCTGTGTGCTTAGATTGAACTTTCCTGAACCTCAGCTGTGAAACAAGGATACTGATAACACGTACCACTTAGGGTTGTGAAAATGTAATGAAAGAATGAATGTGACACACTTGCAAAGTGTCTGGCACATATTCAAGTTGGCGATCTTAGAGAAGGTGAAGGAGGGGCCGGCTTGGGAGAAGCACGTGCTCGTTTCTTGGTTATAGCCTTTAATGATGATGCTCTTTCTGTCCTGGCATATATTCCTAGCAGAAGTTTCTAGTACTAAAGAACCTCTGGGAGCCTCTGCTACAACTTAGATAACCATGATTGCCCTACCTCAGAGTTTCATAAGGACTTTAAGGCTCATTCCTGGTAGATCTTCACATTTTTCTATTTAGCCTGTGTTTTGGAGCTTTGGGGCACTAGTCCTTTGTACTGATTACCTTTGTACCTAGCTTGGTCTCTGATGTTTCCCACTTTGATGGAAGCTGCTGCACCTGACTTTCTATCATGACTACACTCCCATCTCAGATTCTGTGTATGTACTTTTGCTCCTAATGAGTAAATGAATATGGCCGTTTAAGAACAGAATTCATTTGGTTTCCTGCGGGGGGCCTAGAACCTGCTTTTGCAGGTTCCTTGATTCCTTGAACTGATGGTTCTTGATATGTGGCCTATGGGGCCCTAATCTCACAAGTCACCCCTCTCCAAAGGTTATAAATTCATTTGGGGGAAGTTTCTATACCCAATCCCCTGTTGAAGGTTCACATTCATCATTAGCATAGTCCAGGCAGTAAAGAAAAATATTTAATTTTATTTAGCCTACCATTCCTGTCCACACTTTGGAAGACACTGCTCTTTGTTTTACTTTTTTGGGTGGTTTAGGAATCAAAGTTCAAATTCTAAGTCTCCAAACCCCAACTCCAAGCCCTGGGCTCAGAACTTTAAGTTGCTAACAAAATTGCTGACCTGATTTCTTATACCTTTCTATTCACATCTCTCGGGCGGAATCAGATTTTTTATTTAAGATGTAATTTCAGAGCTTATTGACACACTCCTCATCCTCCCCTTTCCCTTGACAAAACCAAGGTGCTCTGGAAGATTCATGCCAGGCTTCTCTGGTCGTATACTCAAACCATAGAGTGCATGATTGGCTTATAACTCCTTGTTACTGCATTTTCCTTTGGTGGAATTGGGCATCTGATTTGTGATGTTCCCAGATGACCATGGTTGGGGCTGTAAAATTAAAATATTTTCCCTCCAATGAGAACATTAGTCTTAGATCAACTTTGAATAGTGGCACCATAGGCGGGATTCATCTCTCTGACTTGGCCACAGTGGAAATGCCCCAAGACGAGGAGTGTGGGTACAGACAGAATGGAAGAACTGCTGTTGAATTTACCCTCATCCCCTGCAGAGTCAAAACCAAAAAAGACTGAAGCTGTATGGAAATGTGCATGTGGTAGATGCCAGAGGAAAGAAAGGAGACTGACAAATTGTACAAGGCATGGCTGCATCTAGCTCAACCTGAAGGTGCCTCCTCTCACGCGGCTGAGTTGGGTCTGGGTGTTGGTTGGTGCTGCTAGGAAGGTAACGAGCTTGAGCCGACTTTGCAGGGAACAAAGATGATTCCAGTCATCTTAGATGTCATGGCCCTGGGCATGGTCCCTTGGAGTCAGTCATCATTCTCAAACAAGGTAGCCAGTGACAAATACTGATGGAGGGAAACAGACTAACGAGGTCTCATGGATTCCCAGACTGCAAGTACTGATCAAGAGTCGGAGTTGCTAGGCTCAAGTGTCTGGCTTGTTAATGCTGCCCCTTAATATGGTGAGTTTTCTGCTGGGAACTTGAGTTTCATCTTCCTGCATTCAGATTCTATTCCCGGTACTTTATTCCTTTCTTTCCTGTTATTCCTGGTGATGGTGATGATGATGAAGATGATGATGGTACTATTTGATAGGAGTATTATGATACTGTGATTTACAAGAAAAAATATATATTTGGTCTTAACTGGCCCCCACCCTTCTGGGACAGGAATTTCCTAAATATAAATATAAAGGTGTCTTTTATTTTGTTAATGAGATTGCTTTTGGAAAGCTCCTAGCTCACCTAGGGATGGGAAATGGTCCACAGAGAAGCCAACCAAGTGATGATAAGGTTGGAACTTTCAGCCTCACCCCAGACCTCCATGGAGGAGAGAGGGGCTGGAGATTGGGTTTAGTCACCAATTGCCAATGATTTAACCAACCATGCCTATGTAATGAAACCTCCATAATAACCCAGAAGGATGGGGTTCAGAGAGCTTCCAGGTTGGGGAACATGTGAAGGTTTCGGGGAGAGTCACATGAGCAGAGAGCATGGATACTCTGAGCCCCTTCCCCATACCTTGCCCTAAGCATCTGTTCCTAGCTGTTCTTGAGTTATAATAAACTAGAAATCTAGGGCGCCTGGGTGGCTAGTGGGTTGAAGCCTCTGCCTTCGGCTCAGGTCATGATCTCAGGGTCTTGGGATCAAGCCCCGCATCGGGCTCTCTGCTCAGTACGGAGCCTGCTTCCCCCTCTCTCTCTGCCTGCCTCTGCCTACTTGTGATCTCTCTCTCTCTCTCTCTCTGTCAAATAAATAAATAAAATCTTTAAAAAAAAATAAAATAAACTAGAAATCTAGTAAGTAAAATGTATCTCTGAGTTCTGTGAACTGCTCTAGCAAATTAATTGAACCCAAAGAGGGGGTTGTTGGGACCCCTGATTTATCTCTAGCCAGTCCATCTGAAACATAGGTGACAATATGAACTTGTGGTTGGTGTCTGAAGTTGGAGGTGGTCTTGTAGGATTGAGTCCTTAACTTACATGATCGGATGCTCTCTCCAAGTAGAAAGTGTCAGAATTGAATAGAATTGTAGGACACCCAGCTGGTGTTGGAGAATTGCTTGGTGGTGTGGGAAAAAACACACATGTTGTAAACATTTATCAAACATTTCCTATGTCCCACCTACTGTGCCAAGTTTTTTGCATGGCCTCATTAAGTCCCCACAGCGGCCCTCTAAGATATTTATATTAACCTCATTTTATAGATGAGAAAATAGAGGTGCAGGGAGGGTAAGTAACTTGTCCCCAGGACCTAAACTTAGGTAGTCTGACCTCTGACCCAGGCTCTGAACCCTAATGATGTGACATCTGCTGCCACGTGCTGGGTTGGGAGCAGTCTGGAGAATGAAAGGCAGGAATTCCTACTCACCTTGTGGTTACTGGAACACCAAGGGGTGGGTGTTCCTCATGTGTTTCCTTCAAGAAAACCTGAAGCGTAGACTTCTTCATTTCCATTTTGTAACCAACAGTCATTTACTGAGCCCCACTGTGTGCTAGAAACTACTAGAAACCACCAACAGTGTCCCTGATTCTTCTAGCCATTCTTCAAGAGAACTCATATCATCCCCTTTTACCAATGAGATAGATGAGGCTTCCAGGTTAAGTGACTTGCCAGGTATATGCAGCAGTGCTGAGCTGTATACAAAACCATGAGCTTTCGACGCGTGCTTCTCAAGTGGTCTCTGACCTTAGGTTGTGAAGGGAACCCAACTTAAAGATCCATCCAGTTGAGGGAAAGCCACCTTGTTGAGGCCCACGAGTTTGGAAAGTCACAGGCATGAGTCTTCCCCTCGGGAGCTTTAAAAGCAGATTCATTACTGTTGTGTGCTTTTGTCTCTTGCAGGCTTAAGCCAGCTCTTCCCTCTGTTTGCAACCCTCTAGTCTTCTGTGGTGCAGTTATTGGTTCTAAACAGGTGGCTGTCCCCGTGAGACTGTGAAATGAGTAGGCAAAGGGACCCAGAAGGCAGCATCTGGTGTCCACTCCTTTCTATATGCCTACCGCTAGACTCTAAGCTGGCAGGACATCAGTGCAGGTTTGTTGGATAAAATGCTTGGTCCTACCACCAGGATGCATGGTGTTACTTAAGTACCAGGAAAGAATTTGGAGTGATCTTCTCTTGGTATGAAGGACTCCCCCTACCCCCTCCATTAACTCATTAATTCTGGTTGAGTCAATAAAACTCATCACACATTATTCATTTTGGATTTAAAAAATCAAATTTTGAGTCAATGCTAAATGGATCATAGGTACTCTTTCCTTCTGTGAGAAATGAGCGTTTCATTACTGATTCCATTTATTTGAATTGCCTGTAATGGGCAGGATTTGTTCCTTGGGCTCAGCGTGGCTACAGATGCCAAGAGAGATGGTCTTGCTTGCGGAGGGGAGGGAGCACCACGGAAGTCCCCTTCTTTGCTGGCTTCTGTGCCTGTGGTGTGGATGGCACTGGCTGACAGGCTTGGGCCATCCACTGGGCCGCCCTGGCCTCCTGCTGTCAACCTTCCCAGGGCACAGATTCCAGGGTGGAAGGGTAAAGTGAAATTGTGTTGAATGATTACATGATTATGCATCAGAAGATGCCCGGCAAGTACTTCGAATCATAGAGATTATCAGCGGTCGCTGCATATAGCCATATGAAAAATAAATCCATCAGGAGGTTTTAGATCTGCTTTGGGAAATGCGGAGAAATGGCTCAGCAGGAAGAGCTCCTGCAGCCTGCTGTTTGCTCCTTTGAGTGAATCAATCGGCTTTTTAAAACCCAGGCTTTAATTGGTTATGCCCAGGGAGAGGGTTTTCGATACATACCCCATCTGGCAGGACTAATTGTTCTTTGCATTCAGTGAATAGATCGGTGCTCTGAGTTTGGAAAGGAGGCCTGGAAGGTGTTCGTGCCTATAAATGCCATTGCTCATGGCTGTTTGATGATAGTGAGTCTTTCTGCCATCTGACTCTTGCAAATGACTCCTAAGATGTGTCTTACATCTGAGCAGCTGCCACAGAGCTCCTGGGAAGACAAAGAGCTGAGGTGCCCTGGTATGGCCAGGACATCTGATGGAGAGCACCTGGCATCCCAGGCCTGCCTTCTTTTTTTAATTTTTTTTTTTTAAATTTTCATTAACATATAGTGTATTATTTGCCCCAGGGTACATGTCTGTGAATCATCAGGCTTACACATTTCACAGTACTTAACAGCACATACTCTCCCCAATGTCCACACCCCAGCCACCCTATCCCTACCCCCCGGCCACCCTTAGTTCGTTTCTTGAGTCTAGGAGTCTCTTATGGTTTGTCTCCTTCCCCATCCTTTCCTGTTTCATTTCTCTCCCCCACCCCCCCACAACCCCCCACCCTGCCTCTCAAATTTTTCTTATCAGAGAGATCATGTGATACTTGTCTTTCTCTGACTGACTTATTTCGCTTAGCATAATACCCTCCAGTTCCATCCGTGTCATTGCAGATGGCCAGATTTCGTTTCTCTTGATGGCTGCATAGTATTCCATTGTATATATATCACATCTTCTTTATCCATTCATCTGTTGATGGGCATCTAGGGTCTTTCCATAGTTTGGCTATTGTGGACATCGCTGCTATAAACATTCGGGTGCATGTGCCCCTTCGGATCACATTTGTATCTTTAGGGTAAATATCCAGTAGTGCGATTGCTGGATCGTAGGGTAGCTCTATTTTCAACTTTTTGAGGAACCTCCATACTGTTCTCCAGAGTGGCTGTACCAGCTTGCATTCCCACCAACAGCGTAGGAGGGTTCCCCTTTCTCCGCATCCTCCCAGGCCTGCCTTCTGATCTCCCTGGTGATAATGGCCCCATGAGAACAAAAGAAACAAGCCAGGTGAACCACCTTTCTCTGGACATTTGCTGGGCTCCCCGGTCTGGCCTCTGTGGGGGCTCCTTCCTGTCTCAGTGGATACTCTACCTCTGCCCCCTTGCTACCTATGCCTCTAGTATCTACCAGAACCCACCTTTAGGGATTGGGCATCCAGGTCTGGTGACTGTGGCTCTCCCAGAATGACCACCTGCTTGGTTGCCTCATCCAATTTTGGGTACACCACACAGACCCTCCAGTCGTCCATGTTGAGCTGTCTCTTTGAGGAGAACCAGCACCAATATAGCATGATTTGGGAAGACCATAAGTCAAAGGCATTACAAGACTTCTAGTGTGTCTGCCAGAAAGGACTTCAGGGCAGGGCTGTCCCTGACACGCAAGTCGGAGACGGTCCTACAGAGTTGCTTGTATTCCATTGTAACTCTGGTCGCACCATCAGCCATTCTGGAAACAGCAGTACCTCTCGCTGCAGGTCCTTGGATTTTGCTGAAATGCTCCATCGCTGAGCCCCCATCCATTTGTTAACCTTGTTCAGATGTCTGATATTTATTATAGCAGCTATGTGTTCTATATGAACATTATGCATACACATGACATAGATATCTTATTTAATTTCTAATATCCCGACGAGGCGAGCCACATCATGAGGCAGTGTGGGGTAGTGGCTGGGACCCCTGGGGCTGGATCCAGACTCTTTGTGTTCAAATCCCAGTTCTGCTCACCATCGGCTCTGTGACCTTGGGCACGTTGCTTAATATAAACTTTCTATGCTTCAGTTTCCTCTCTATATAATAAGATAATAATACCTACCTCATAGAGTTGTCATATAAAGAATGAGAGTTGACATGTATAATGCTCACTGAACAGGGTCTGGTGCTTGGTTAATTCCTACCTGAGTGTTTGCTATCATTATTGTTATTATCATCTTACAAATAAGAAGTCTGAAGCACAGAGAAATTAAGGATATTCCTTAATGTTTGCCTGGAAGAGCTGGCATTAAAACCAGGCCTAACTCCTAAGCTCCTAGCCTGGATGGAATTGAGGACATCTTCTCTCTAGGGAGAGGCCTGCCATGGGGACTGCATATTCCAGCGGGCTTCGTGGACAGTGAGGGAGACAAATGGACATCGGCCTCCTCATGGAATATTCTTGTCCATGTCTCTTGCCTATGCTGTTATGTAAGTGAGGTTCAGCTGAGATGAAGAGGTTTCAGTTTTTTCTGCATTTGCATCTCCTTCTAGCACCCTATCCTTGAGACCCCACCCAGGTAAAGGATGGAACTTCAGGGATCCTACATCTCTGGCTCATGCATTAGCTAGTGGTGGACTATTTCCACCCAAGTGAAAATGCCTGTTCATTCCACTTTCGTAATGATGCTCTCACATTTATTTGGCTGGGGGATTAAATAAGATAAATGCCATAAAGCTTTTAGTTCAGGGCCTGGCACATAGTAAGTACTCACTAAATATTAGTTATTGTTACTATTCCTATTAATGTCAAGTCACCTTCTTTCCAAGTTTGGGTCATGCTTCACTTTGCCTGGATAATACTCTATAGCAGTGGGTTCTTATTTTCACCCCGTTATAGGGCAGACCAATCCTCCCTTCTTGTTCTTCTTTATATCCCCAAGCAGAAGCACCTATGTGGGTCAAGGGCAAGGCAAGTTTGAGCTTTGGTGTCTGCAATGGAGCTTTTCTTATGAAAAGCAAAGAGATTAAAGCTCTTACCTCTTAGGGTGGGCTGTCTTTGGTCCTTACTCTGCAACTTCTTTCTGGGGAGCATGGCCTTTTAGGAATCCACATGGTGAGCTGGATCCAGAGTTATCACCCACTTGGATATGACCCTGTCACCCTAAGAAGAACCTCAGTTGGGTTCAAGAAAAGGAAAGCCTGGATCAAATGGACCAGAGTAGGAGTCCTGATAGTCCAGGGCTGGGAGTTCACATAAGGATTTGGGACAAATACAGATATTTCCAAGACTTATAGAAGCTTTATGATGTGCCAGGTATTGCTCACTGGATCCTCCAAATAACCCTTTGTGGAAGGCAGAGTGATGGCCCTCAGAGACGTTCACATCCTAATCCTCAGACTCTGCAAATTCGGTCTGTTAGTTAGCAAGAGGAAATTCAGTTTGCTAATCATTTTGCCTTGAGATGAGGACATAATTGTCCTGGATTATCTGGGTGGGCTTCATGTAAACACAAGGGTCTTTATAAGTGAAAGGGAGAAGCAAGAGAGTCAGAGTGATTCAATGTGAGTACTCAGCCCGTCCTTGCAGACTCTGAAGGTAGAGGAAGATAACTAGGAGTCAAGGAACAGAGACAGCTTATAGAAGTTGAAAAAGACAAGAAAATGGATTCTCTCTAGAGCCTCCAGGAGCAATGTAGCTCTTCCCAGTGAGACCCATTTCAGAGTTTTGACCTCCAGTACGGTAAGACAATAAATTAGTGTCATTTGACACCACTAAATTTGTGTTAATTTGTTGCAGCAACAATGAGAAACTAATACACCCTATAAAATGGTGTAATTATTATCTCTACTTTATAGATGAGGGTTCTGAAGTTTATAGAGGATAAACTTATGCATGGTCTCAGATAGTACGGCTTGGAGCTAGGACCTGTGACCAGATGTTTGATTGCAGAGCCTGAACTCATAACCACCCTGTTACTCTGCTTTCTAACCCCAGATGTCATATAGACCATGGCCATCTTTTATCATCTTATTCTTTGTATACTTCTTCGGGAATTTGCAGTGGGGCAGGTGGTATTCACAGAAATTGGGATTCAGCTCTTGGCTGCCTCTCTCTTTCCATTGGAAACATGAACCCGGTGTGCAGTGGAAAGGAAGGTGGAGGTCTGTTTTGTAGAGGTGCTGGACAGACTGGCCCGCGCCGCTTCCTGTGCTCTTGCATGGCCCTGCATCAGATGTTGTGGGATGGAGTTTCTGGATAATGATCTGGGTTAGTTCCGCCCTTATTAGCAATCAGTGTGTAGAGACCTTCAAGCTTAGCTCCTGAGGAAAAACTATGTGGGGGCTCCAATGCGGGAAGAGAAAAAATAATTTTGATTTGTAGCCAAAACAGTTGGACGGATGAATGAATATTTTCAATGGATCTAATACTCAGATGCTTACTGGATATAATTTGTATTAGCATTTCCTGAAGCCAAGTAACATTGATGCAATATATGACTGTTTTTATAATAATAACATGAAGAGAACCTTTCACAGGAGGCAGGATACAGAATGTTGTTTTTTTGTTTTTTTTTTTTAAAACGGGGGTTAGAGAAGGTTAAGAGCATTTATTGAGCAGTTACTATGAATAGAAGCATAACTGAGAGTAGCTTATGGAAGCAAAAGAAAAGAAAGTTGAAGAAGAATGGAAAGAAGCCGGGATGCGCGACTGGAATGGGCGGACAGATGCGAGGAGGGCCAAGAGAGATGCCAACCAGCTGCCTCAGGCAGGGCTGTCCCATTCAGGAGTCAGTAGCCACGTGTGGCTCTTGAACACTTGAAATGCAACAAGTCAAAATTGAGATGTGCTTTAAGCACGAAATACACAACCAAGTTGAAGATTTCAAATGGAAACAATAAAATATCTCATTCATTATTTTTATGTTGATTATGTATTGAAATGGTAATATTTGGGGTATGTTGGTTTAAATAAAATGTCTATTCAAATTGCACTTTTTTTTTTTTTTTTTTTTTGCGCTATTTTTAAGGGGGCTATTAGAAGATTTAAAATGACCCATGTGGCTTGCATTCCGTTTCTATCAGACGGGGTTGGCCTCATGGGCAGAAATAAGACCAATGGTGTAATGTGCTAGGGAGGCAGTTGACCTCACTGAAAGAAAGAGCTTCTAATAATTGGCCATGACCAAAGACGAGAGGCGGGAGTTGTCCATCATGAGAAGAGGGTAAGCAGAAATAGAGGCACGTGATGTGATGAGCACTGGGTGTTATGTGCGACTGATGAATTACTAAACTCTGCATCTGAAACCAATGATATATGATATGTTGACTGATTGAATTTAAATAAAAACAAAAAGAAATAGAGGCCAAGAGCCTCTTCACAGGACCTTTGTGGGATTGCTGCTTTGAGATCAGGCCTGGACTGGGTCACACTCAGAGCCCTCCTGATGCATAAAGAACTGTGAGTGCGTTAATAGATTTTTGTATAGTAATTACATTTCCCCCATTTCATGGTTTTCTGATTATTCTCTCTGGCCTTGGGAAAACAGCAGTATGCTTTCAGAAGTGTAGAGTAGTCAAGGATGTTTCCTTACATTTTCCCGAGGTCTTTGGGGCTCCTTTGATGTCAAGGGCAGACTCTAAGCAACTCAGTGCAGGACGGAAGCTGTGTGCCTCAGCAGGGTATCCAGCCCTAGGACAGCTGCCCAGTCACCAATGAACTCTTGCAGCAGAGCTTGGGGACCCCGTTCCCTGGAAATCTGCCTTTCCCATCCGTCTGTGGCCCAGGGGACTTGCATATTCCTGGTACCCCCTTCCCCTACATGCAGGAAAAGGGCTGGTGTGGGATCTCCAGGGGCTGGGCTCCCCAGAGCTCAAGAGGTCTGTGACATTTGCCAAGCCAGTGATCAGCATAAGCTACTCCTAGCAGCAAGGACAAATTTGAAACCCTATAGAGAAGAAACGTTTTTAGGCTTTGGAGCAGAACTCATCTGCATGATACTCTAATTACAAATTGGAGACTAACAAAACACTCCCCACATTCATTTGACTGCGTGTCCTTGGAAGGAATACTTTTGCATTTCTCTACAAAGAGGCTATTGCTCTGGCTTCCTGCCAGTCTAGACTAGCTTTGCCCTGGGTATTCCTCTACCCTAGGCCATTGGAATATCAAGGCTGCCTAGATTCATACCATCTGAGCCAGGCAGGATGGGGGACTCTACTGTCCTCCCAGGGCAGGAAATAGCAAATAAGAAAGCTCCTGTGTTCCAGGGCAGCAGAGGCTATGCAAGCACTTTATACAAACTACATTATCTCATCCTTCCAACCACCTAATGGGGTATGTATGTATATGTGTGTGTGTTCAACATACACGGATTTGTCCAACTCCAGAGTCCCAAATGTTGTCTACCTTAATCTATCATTTAGTGAAACCAAAGAGGTTAGAACCCGTGAAATCTTTACTAGTAGAGGTAGTAAAGAAAGAGTGGGAAGAAGGTGAAGAGGGTGGAGGAGAAAGTGATATGCTCATTCATTCATTCACTCATTTGTTCATTACATCTGGGCCTTTTTAAAGTCAGATACTGAAATTAGCAAGACCAGCTCCTGCTCTGGACAACTTCATGGAGTAACACACAGTTGTACAGGGTGGGACTGTGGTCAGTCTGCACATGGTTCTGTAGGGAACAGACTAGAAAACACTGGGTTCTTCCATGGGGAGCGGTGTGGAGTATGCATAGAGGAGGAGGCATTGAGCTTCAACTTCAGGAACAATCAGACATTGAGTGCAGAGGAAACAATATAAGCAAAGGCCCAGAGGTTGGGGGAACATGTTGGTTTATGGGGGATGATGACCTGCGAAAGAGTATGGTGGTAGGAAGAGGCTGGCTGGGATGGGCTTTGGCTGTTATAGCAGGTCATGTGGTAGGGTGTGGCAGGAACATTCCCTTCTTCCTTCATTTACTTATTTGACTCCTATCTGACTCTCTTTCCATACTGGTATCAGCCACTGTTAGCAGGCAGGAGGTCTTGGCTGGGTAGGGAAGCGGCTGTCAGCTTGAACAAAGATATCCCAGAACTATTCTTTCCTACTCAGTTGGATTTGAGGAACCTGGAATCAGCATAGTCCCTGGAACCAAAACCATGCTGAAATTCAGAGAAAAGGCAGGACTCCTTTTGGCTGTCAAGCACATCTCCATAGAGGGAGTGGAGATTTATTGAGTGTTAAATGTCAGTATCGATGTAATAAAGATGGTACACTGTAAGTAATAAGCACTTTCCAGGTGAGGAACCATTTTCAGTAAGTTGTCAACCTGTCTGATACTATGAATTATTTTTTTAAAAAAGGAGAAGAAGATGAAGAAACCCACTTGGAGTTATTTAACTTTCAGATCAGCTCCTCAACTCTGTCCCTTCTTGACAGGAGCATCAGTGGCCTGTGGTACCCAATGACCTTGGAGTGTGCACACTCTTCATCTCTTAAAAAAAAAATCCAATATTCTTTTTGTTTTCTTTCCTGTGATGAGTGTAGGCTTGATGGGGAATGGATTTGTGACCTTCAGAGGGCCTTGTGTCAGGCAGAGAATTTTCTGAAAATGAATACAGGAGAAGAGGAAAGCAAAAAGGGCAGGGGGAGGTGCACGACACCTGGGATGGTCAACGTAACTGACAAATGTGGTCAGGTGTCAGCTGGGGCCCACTCACCTCTTGAAGATCTGCACGTTGTTCCAGAGAATTCCACAGCCCCTGGGAGTGCAGTCTTCCCTGTAGATTCCTGCTCACTCCCATGACTTAAGGCTGCCCCTGTATCCTGGGTTCCCAAATTTCCATGGACCACCTAGGAGATGTGCTCACTATGCTCATAGTCAGTGTGTTTTATAAAGAGAATTCACAGGGGCGCCTGGGTGGCTCAGTGGGTTAAAGCCTCTGCCTTTGGCTCAGGTAATGATCTCAGGGTCCTGGGATCGAGCCCCGCATCGGGCTCTCTGCTTGGCG
>JAQQSY010001286.1:0-14505 GCA_028646535.1 Procyon lotor | reverse complement strand
CTGAGGTACATAGGTGTGTATTTTGTGCATTCCTATGTGGTTTGACTGAGCTGGGTGTACTTTTTTGTTTTTAGGATTTTATTTATTTATTTGACAGAGAGATCACAAGTAGGCACAGAGGCAGGCAGACAGAGAGGGGGAAGCAGGCTCCCTGCTGGGCAGATCCCAGGCCCCTGAGATCATGACCTGAGCCGCAGGCAGAGGCTTAACCCACCGAGCCACACAGGAGCCCCTGGGTGTACTTTTCTGCTTTTACCCAGTGCTTCTGGCCGACAAAAATCACACTTAAGCAAATGCAAAAATTTTCTTCATGCTCAAGTTCTTCTCTAATATATTACTTACAAAGGAACAGACAAGTGTTATAGCAGTCTATATTTGATTATGCAAATTAAAAGATTCCTTTCTGCTTTGTTTTGTTTAACGTAATCCCATATAGTTCTATTCCAGAGTCCTGAACAGTAATACAGGGCTACTTAGTACTCCATTACATAATAGTAAGACAATTTAAATCCCAAGCTGGCTTTTTTGCATCTGTGTTTTTTTCCTGCCTCTCTTAACAAATTTCTAGACTCTCTTTCTCTACTTTCAGTTCTTGTGTGCTCAGAGACTGAAAATGCATTTTAATAGTAATATCAAGAAAACATCATTAAGAAGGTGGTATGGACCTAAAAAAGATATAAAGATTCCAAAGCCAAATAGGAATGATTTTTTTGAATATTTACCATCATAACCTGGAACGCAGCTGACCTTTCCAATATAACTGATGGTTGATGATTGCAGAATTTTAGCTTGGTCCTGAGAAATTTTGGCCAGTTTCAGAATGATTTTCTTCTATGGATTCTGATATTCCAAAATCCATAAAAACTCTCACAGAGATTGCAATATTAAATCAGGTCATGTCAATACTGTATCTCAAATCCTGACCCTGTATATAAAAAGTTTCTCCCTGAGTTATCACTTTAGCTCTTGTTTGTAACAAAAGCCTATCCCCGTGACAGTCTTGTCACTGATGTTCCCAGTGATTACCCTTGAGGTTGGAGCAAAGTTGGCCCAAGTTTACTGTCAGTTTGTATTATTCTTGCCAAGTGAAGAGAGTGAGCATCCCACAAATTGTTCCATACACTGACTGTGACTTCTTGCCTTTGTAATTCCTAAGCACAGTTTACGCTGTGCAGATAAGAAGATAGAAAAAGTTTCCTTAAACCCGCTTTAGCCTTAGACCTGGGTAGTTTTTAAAGCCACCAGGAACAAGCCGGGTGGGAAAAGGTTCTATCCTCATTCTTATCTGTATGTATGATTTTGTGGCATTAGACAATTCTGTTGTGAAATGAATTCAAATAACTATTTAATATGCATATACTTTCAGTTCTGGGGTACCCTAGAAAGTAGCATCCTATGGACAAAAGGTGGGCAAAATTTTGAGCCTGGTAGTGAATATTTTAGGCTTTGTGAGCCACACAGTCTCTGTCCCAATTACTCAACTCTGCCCTAAAAGCAGACATACATACATAGACAACTAGGCCTGGCTGTGTTCCGATAAAACTTTACAGTAGTCTTCCTTTATCCACAGGGAATATGTTCCAGGACCCCCCGGGAAACTGAACCCCACAGTGTCTGAAACTACAGATAGGATCGAACCCTATATATACTATGTTTTTTCTTATACACACTTACCTATAACAAAGTTCAATTTATAAATTGGGCTCAGCAGAAGATTAACAACAATAACCAATAATACAATAGAATAATTGTAACAATATAGTGTAAGAAAAGTTATGTGAATGTGGGCTATCTCCAAATATCTTATTGCATTGTACTCACCCTTCTTCTTGCGATATGAAATGATAAAATGCCTATGTGATGAGATAAAGGGAGGTAAACGATGTAGGTGCCCTGATGTACTGTTAGATGACACGTCAGAAGGAGGAGCATCTGCTTCTGAACCACAGCTGATCTTGGGCAACTGAAACTGCAGAAAGCGAAACCATAGATAAGGAGGAATTGCTGTATTTATAAAAACAGACAGTGGGACAGATTTGTTCAGTGTACCATAATTTGCCAAACCCTGCTTTGGACCAACAGCCTCCGATTTTTTTAACTGTGCCTTGGGGCAGTCTCTGGACTCTCAGGGACCTGAACTGCTCCTGCTTCAACTGGAGCAGTTATTCTTTATATAAGTAGACTTTAGGTTTGATTAAAAAGTTTTATTTCTAATAAGGAGAAAAGCTTTCAAATGACTCCCTTGGACTAAACCTAAAACCTGCTGCTTTAAAACTTTAGATGATTCAGGCAAAACATGTTTAAAAATGATGACATGGGGGCGCCTGGGTGGCTCAGTGGGTTAAAGCCTCTGCCTTCGGCTCGGGTCGTGATCTCGAGGTCCTGGGATCAAGCCCCGCGTAGGGCTCTTTGCTCAGCGGGGAGCCTGCTTCCTCCCCTCTCTCTCTGTCTGCCTCTCTGCCTACTTGTGATTCCTCTCTCTCTCTGTCAAATAAATAAAAAATAAAAATCTTTAAAAAAAAAATTCACATCTTTAAAAAAAAATTGATGACACGGGGTGTAGGGAGGAGGCTGGCTGGCTCCATTGGTGGAGCATGCGACTCTTAAATCTCAGGGCTGTGAGTTCAAGCCCCATGTTGGGTGTACAGATTACTTAAAAATAAAATCTTAAAAAAAAAAATTTATGAGGGGCACCTGGGTGGCTCAGCGGGTTGAGCATCCAACTCTTGGTTTGGGCTCAGGTCATGATCTCTCAGGATTATGGGATCAAGTCACTCGTCAAGCTCCTGCCCCTCCCCCAACCTGCACTCTCTTTCTCTTTCTAAATAAATAAATCTTTTTTTAAAAATTACAACATGTAGTACACGTGTTTTGATTTTACCAGAAACTCACTTTCTCACATAACTGATAAAAGCATTTAAACAGACAACTTTAATAGCTGTAAAATGTTTTCTGCTTATCATTTCTTCACTTTGTTTCTAAGCATAATGTTTAAGGTAACTTAAAAGGTCCAAGAGGGGAAAAAATAAAAAGATCCAAGAAAGGTGATATGGTATAGTGGAAAAAAAAGGCACCAAATTAGGAATCCATATTTGGATCTGTTGCTAGATTGTGAGCTCCTGGAAGACAGGAACTAAAATATCTTTTTTTTTTTTTTTAAAGATTTTTTTATTTACTTATTGGACAGAGAGAAACACAGCGAGAGAGAGAACACAAGCAGAGGGAATGGAAGCGGGAGAAGCAGGCTTCCAGCAGAGCAAGGAGCCCGATGCGGGGCTCGATCCCAGGACCCTGGGATCATGACCTGGGCCGAAGGCAGACGCTTAACGACTGAGCCACCCAGGTGCCCCGGAACTAAAATATCTTAATCATCTTTCTTTTTTTTTTAAGTGATCTCTATGTCCAATGTGGGGCTCAAACTCAGGATCTCAAGATCAAGAGCCCCATGCTCTACCAACTGAACCAGTCAGGCACCCCAAAACCAAACTTAATTTTTAAGGCAAACATAAATTTGCTATTAGATGACTAGAAAGAGAATAAATTCAGGTAGTTTACTTTTATCTTCCCATAATCCATAAGGAAAAAAAAAAGCGTATCTTTCCTACTGAACAATGAAAATAAAAAGTTAATATTGGAGACACAGTTTTATACCTGGGAAATTAGCACGGTTAAAACACATAAAAGCTAATAATTACTAGATTGTGACAAAAGGACACAAGGACCCAGAAATCTGCTATTTTGAAATCCAAAAAGCTCTAGAAACTAAAAATTTTGTTTTGTATTTTTAGTAAGTTATTTGACAGTCAAATTGATCTAACCTAAACTTATTTGGCAGTACTATCTGACCTGAACTGAATGAGGCTATTCACTGCTATTCATTTACTCCATATGAATTATCATATGGTTTGCTGAAAAAAAAAATTACCATATCCGAACACGCAGTGTTTCCCCTGAATTCTCTGGGATGTTACAGAAGTTACAGTATATGGCATTTGGTTTTACTCAAGTACACCAGACAACGCCAGGTCTTTCCCCGGTTGCTTTACAAGGAGAAATTTAGAACTTCATTCTAAGGCCAAGTGCCCAGACCCAGTCCAGTCTTTCCTGCCGCCATCTTGAGCAGTAGTTGAGTCTGAGCAAACAGTCCTGAGAGCCTTCCTGTCATGACGTCCATGGTAAACAAATGTGTTTCGGCGATCATATAGAAAGTCAATGTTATCATTTTGGTGGTCAGTGATCCTGTAAGAAGGAACATCTTGGTCTTTCAAAAAACTATTTTTCTATTTTCATCGCTGGACGTTGGGCAATCAAGGGTCAGAATTAAGTTACTAGCTCTTAGCTTTGCAACGGTATCTGCTCAATATATATTTACCATTGACTGAGCTCTTGGCCAGTCTGTAAGAATTTCTCTCACATTAAGCGCGGGCGGCAACAAATATTTGTAGAGAGAGTAACTGGAGGCCCTATGCTGGCTCTGCTCCAGCAATAAATCCATCATTACTTCAGGGAACTGGCACACTCCCCACGTATCTCTCATGGACCCCACCCTCTGGCCGGCAGGATCGAATCTAGGGATCTCAATTAGAGATCCTGTAGTAAATAGGGCAAGTTATTCCCGTAGTGCTAGAGAAGGTGGACCTGCCTTTGCCCGAGGGTGGGATATTCCGGGTTTGGATAAATTAAGACGACGTAAATAAATGTAAACCACAATGCCAACGCTTCGCGACAGCATTTCCTCTCAACGGAAAACAGCAGACTCAAAACCACCCCTCTGAAGATGCCGCTTTTTGGAACTGCAGAGTTAGAGGATAAGAACATCTGCCGGACCCCACCTACGTCGGGCTCGCTCGCTCAGCTCTAAGGTACCACGCCGCTCCAGCGCAGGTTGTAGGCTCCACCCTCCTCGGCTGCTTCCGGCCTTCACCGAACGCCCTCAGCGCGCTTGCGCCGTTTTGATAGGCCTCTCGGGTAGAAGAAATCTGAGCGCTGCCGCTCTGGAACCGCCCCCGCCTCCTCGTCGCCCCGCCCACGCTTTAACCGGCCCCTCCCGAAATCTCGCGAGGTTAGGTGCGCGTCCGTATTTTGCGGGCAACTGACTCTCAGCTGCTGTAATTGCTGCTGCGGGAGAAATTGGAGCTGCTGTCGTCGGCGCGCCCGCCCTCCCCCACAGAGAGCCACCGCCTCTTCTCTCGCTCTCCTGGTACACCTATCGCCGGGAGCGGCGGCTGCAATAGTCCCTGGACCCACCGCCGCCTCCTCAGGCTGCCGCTCTGCCGGTCATTCCCGCAGTCCGGCAGCTGACGGCGGCCCCCTGCCCCTCGCCGGCTGATCACTCTAGATCGTCTCTCCGGTCCCTGTCCTCGCCCGGGACCCACCACCCCACGGTCTCGCCGGGGTGGAAGACGACGAGGAGGAGACGAAAGTCACCCTCCCTTCAGGCGGCGCCGGCCCCCTCACCCGCGGGTGTGTCCTATAAATGGCGTCGGAAAGCGACACCGAGGAATTCTTTGATGCCCCTGAAGATGTGCACCTAGGGGGCGGCTACCCTGTAGGGTAAGTAACTGGAGCTATGGCCCAGAAGCCGGGTGCTCCGTTGCCCCGGCTTCCCCGGTGCCTTCCTCCGGCACCCCTCCCAGGTCCCGCTGCGTCCGCAGCCGCGGCTCCTGTGTCTCGGGCACTTCAGAGGGAGTCGGGGGAGGGGGAATCGCCCACCTCGGCCAAACCCCCGTCTTTTTCTGGTGAGCGGCCCCTGGGGCTACGGGAACCCCTTTCTCGTCTGGTGCAGCTTTCTTCGAGGTGGGACAGCTTACGTGCCCGAGAGCCGGCGATTTGTATTTGTGGGGTTTCAGCGCTTTACCTTCGAAACATCCGTTTTGGCCCTGGGGACCACAGATTAAAGGAGCAGTAACAGGAGAAATTGCATTTCCCATTGGGTTTTTTCTTTTGCCGCTAACTTACCTATTCGCTTCAGGGGTAGCTGTAACTATCTACCGTCCTCTTGGTTGCACCGAAAGAAAAGGAGCGGGGGAATGGTTGGGTATTTTACTTAGGAAAGTCCTCTAGCTGATGTACTGTAGCTCACGGTATTATTAAAATAGCACCTTACGGTGGGGCAAAGGAAATCGAAGGCAAGGTCCTTACCATTACGGAGAATGCCGTCTTAATAGGTAGCCGCACTCAATTGTACATAACGAACTACGGAGATAGAAACAAGTGCTGAGTAATCTGGTGGTTGGAAGGAGAGCCACAGCTTTGTGTTATTTATCTAATTCTGCAAGATGTTGTAGTGATGATTAGCATGAGAGATTCTGTGTAGGGAAATGCAGTAGCTGGAATGCTTCGCTTGACTGGGACTTCTACTTACCCGCTCCTCCACTTTTCAAAGTTGAAACAGGATTTAAAGCTATTTTGCCGAACTCTTCTACGGACTTGTGTGGAAGTAGAGGCAGTGAAATATATTTTCATGTTGTAAGAACTCGAGAATTGGCAAAAATTTGTATGTTACTGTAAGTAGACACTATTACGGTTACAGGAGTTCATCCACCTTCAATTCCCAAACTTACCCCCGGAAGAAACACCGTGTTTGGTGCAAATAAAATTACCTGTACTTTCTAGAAGTTATTCTAAAGCCTAATATATTTTATATATAACATACTCCAGAAAAGTTAGGACAGCAAAATCAGAAAGAAATGTACATTCGTGGATCACAGATGTGTTTCCACCAACCTTCCTATCTTTATTACGAGATTTTTGGGTGGCGGGGACCAGTCTTAAGGTGGCACTGAGTCTCCTTCAAGTTCAGTAGCTGAAACGAGTTCATTGCTAGATGGTAGAGGATTGGAAATACTTTTGAATTTCCAAATAGATTGGACTCCCTTGAAATTAAATTTTGTTTTTGTGGTTTTCCCTTCAAAGTAGTGAACTGTAGAACTGTTGATTTAGGTTAAATGACAGAACTAATGGTTTAATGCTTTTGAATGTGTGTATGTGGAGTGGGGGAAGGAAATAACAATCTTTGTATATGATCGTAATAAGTTTAAAAATATGTGAATGTTCTTTTCAATGAATGAAACATTTAATTTTCAAGGACAGTTATATCAGGAGTGTATATTGTCTAGCCTAGTATCTGGCACAGAGAAAGAACCCAAATGTCCATTCTTTTCTTTCTTGCAATTAACAAATTTAACTTCATACAGTGGTTACTTTGGGAGGAAGTGTGCAGAACTTGGAGCTGTTTAACTTATTTAAACCCAATGAGTCATTTTGATAGAATTGATAGAATCACTTCTTGCTTCTTGGGATAATAAATCTTCTCAAACATTTTGATCCTTTGATAGTAGGTGAAAAAGTAAAAATATCTCTTGGGACCCAGCCTTCTAATTTTAACTCTGACCTGTCCAACCTCTCCAAATACTAATGGTGTTGAGCTCTATGGGTAAAGCTATAGTGTCAGTCTGTGAATTTCATGGCTCCATTCTGTATTAGCGGATGGGGGTGGGGTTGGAAGAGAATTAGATTCATCTGGAGAATTGCATCTGAAAAGAACTAGCGGTACTGGGAAGACTGAAAAAGTTGGCATTATTAACATTTCCTCTGTCCTTTGTGATTGGTTTTGTCTTTTGCATAAGGTACCATAAGATACCATAAGGTTCCATGAAGGGAAATGCAGTGAGAAATCTTGATTTGTGGAAACAGATGGTATCACTAGATACCTGGTCATCAGAAGTATCTTCTGTCCCTTGATAATAAATTGGAGTGGAGTGACATGCCATACAAACTCTGAGAAGTTAACAGACTGAGTTTGCAAACTTTAAGAAATATTCCTTGCTGTTGGGTGTGCCACAGTACACAGACCATTTCATCAAATTGTAGTAAACTGATAGGCAAGTGAGAGTTATCTCTTACGTTTTGTTCATCAGAATCCAAATACACAGTCTGTTTCCTGAAATTTATTTATTTCTTCTGTTCCCCTCCATTGTTGTCTTCAGCTTTGTTGTTCTACTCTTTGGAAGTTCAAAATTAGCTTAGTTTTTTAATAGAAAGACTTGATTCCAGTACAGCCTGCTTTTCCACAGTGGCAGATCTCCAATCACCCAGCTTTGCAATATTACCACGTTTTATTTTTTTTTAATTTTTAAGAAGATTTTTATTGGGGCGCCTGGGTGGCTCAGTGGGTTAAAGCCTCTGCCTTTGGCTCAGGTCATGATCTCAGGGTCCTGGGATCCAGCCCCGCATGGGCCTCTCTGCTCAGCAGGGAGCCTGCTTCCCCCTCTCCCTCTGCCTGCCTCTCTGCCTACTTGTGATCTCTCTCTGTCAAATAAATAAATAAAATCTTAAAAAAAAAAAAAAAGATTTTTATTCATTATTTGAGAGAGAGAAGCAGGCATCCGGCTGAGCAGGGAGCCAGAGGCGAGACTCACTCAGTTCCAGGACCCTGGGATCATAACCTCAGCTGAAGGCAGAGGCTTAACCAGCTCAGCCCCTTATACCACATTTATAATGCTTTATTTTGATTGATATTTTAGGTCGGATTTCCTTGTTTTCTCCATTTTTACATATGAGGAGCCTTTGGCTCAGAGAGGTTAATGAATTGGCCAAAGAGACACAGCTTGTAAGTGACAGAACTGGGATTTGAAGCCAGTTCTTCAGGCTCCTGGTCCAATTTGTTTTTTTTTTCCTAATGCATTACAGCTGTCCCACGCTTGTGGGAATGTGTATGCATTTGTGTGTAGAGAATCTGGAGTAAAATGCTTTAGGACCAGTTTGCTGAATTGAACTGATAATTTCTGCATATAAATTATTGTGAAAATCGAAGCCTAGGGACTTGAACAAGGTGCCACAGCAAATGAATGGCTATTAGAACCAGATCCAGGCCAGTTTCAGTCTAGCATTCTTTTTTGCTTCTATGCTGTCTTTTGATAAAGCAGGAAAGGGAGGAGGAAGTGTGGTATAGTAGAAAAAAAGCCCTGGGCTCTGAGTCATTTCATTTCCTCATCTTTAAATTGAGATTACACTCTGAGAACTCTTCCTTATTCTAAAAGTCTCTTATCATATTGAGGTTTAATAATGTGCTTTTACTGATAAGCTTTTATTCTTGGGAAATCTTTCCATGTGTTTTTTTTTTTTTTTAAAGATTGTATTTATTTATTTGATAGAGACAGGGAGAGAGGGAACACAAGCAGTGGGAGTGTAAGGGGGAGAAGCAGGCTTCCCACTGAGCAGGGAGCCCAATGTGGGACTCGAACCCAAGACTCTGGGATCATGACCTGAGCCAAAAGCAGATGCTTAATGACTGAGCCACCCAGGCGCACCCCTATTTTTTAAGTTTTTTAAGAGATATTTTATTTGTCTATTTGAGAGAGAACACACAAGCAGCGGCAGCTGGAGAAGCAGGCTCCCCACTGAGCAAGGAGCCCCATGCAGGACTCCATCCCAGGACCCTGGGATCATGACCTGAGCTGAAGGCAGACATTTAACTGACTGAACCACCCAGGCACCCTTTTTTTTAGTTTTTAGTTTAACAAATCTGATGGTATTTGGTACATGATTCAGGGCCCATAGACATTATCTTTTGTTTTTTTTTTAAGACCCATAGATTTTACTTTTGTTTAAAAAATTTTTTTAAAAGATTTTGTTTATTTGAGAGAGCGTGCACTTGTAAGAAAAGAGAGGGGCAGAGAGAGAGGGAGAAGCAGACTTGCCGCTGAGTAGGGAGTCCCATGTAGAGACCCGATCCCAGAACCCTGAGATCGTGACCTAAGCCAAAGTCAGATATTTAACCACTCAGGTGCCCCTAGACCCATACATAGATTTTTAAAATAAATGTTTACTGGGTAAATTATATATGAGATGAATGCTCCTACTAGTTTGTGTGGATTATACATACACATGCTAAAGGCTGGCAGTGAAAACATGTTATAAAAATGAATGTGATGTTTTGAGCAGTCTTTATTTTTTTAGTGGCAACCAAAATATTTTTGGGGCCTTGAAAGGATGGATAAAATGGTAACATTCTTATTTATTTATTTATTTATTTATTTATTTATTAAGATTTTATTTGACAGAGAGCAAGAGAGCGAGAGAGAGAAAGGGAACACAAGCAGAGGGAGTGGGAGAGGGAGAAGCGGGCTCCCCACTGAGCAGGGAGCCCAATGAGGGGCTCAATCCCAGGACCCGGGGATCATGACCTGAACCAAAGGCAGACACTCAACTACTGAGCCACCCAGGCGCCCCTGATGGTAACATTTTTAGAGAGGAAAGGATCAGAGATCATTCAGCCCAGCCCTCCCATTTAACTGAAAGAGAAACCTAGGCTCAGAGAGGGGAAGTCAACACATTGCTGATTAATGGCTGACTTGAAACTGGAACCCAAGTCTCCTGATCCTCATACTCTGCTGCCTTTTCTCTGGAAGGAGGGAAGTATTGCTAGCTATCCCTGCTCTAGGTTACTGGCACTTACCCTGTTAGTGGGGATCTTTTTTTTTTCTTTCTTTTCTTATATCTAATGTGATTCTGTTTTGTCGCTGTCAGGGGACATGGACTGTTTTGTCTAGGGTTCTAACTTTTGCCCATTAATTTTCTCCAAATCAGGATGAAAACCGGTGGCAGAATAGGTGATCTAAGAACAGATTGTTATTTAGTTCAGTTTCAGGAGTCTAGTATGAACCCCAGTCTTTTTTTTTTTTTTAAGTAGGCTCCATGCCCAACATGGGGCTTGAGCTCAAGACCCTGAGATCAAGAGTTGCATGCTCTCCCAACTGAGCCAGCTAGGCGCCGCAGTAGTCTATCGTAATGGTGAAATCTTGATTTTTAAGTCATGAGAACTGAGATCAAAGTGTCCTGAAGAATTGTCCAATCTGAAAACAAAAAGTTGCATAGCTGCCTTTGTTGAAAATTTAGCTTCTCACTTTCTTAGGCATTAGAAACATTTCCCTCTGAAGTGAAAATTGATTCAAGTTTCAAATAAAAAATGTTTATGCAATATGGGTGACTTTAAGGAAGATACCTGGGGGCCTGGGTGGCTCAGTCGTTAAGCGCTGCTCAGGTCATGATCCCAGAGTCCTGGGATCGAGCCCCGCATCGGGCTCCCTACTCGGCAGGAAGCCTGCTTCTCCCGCTACCATTCCCTCTGCTTGTGTTCCCTCTCTCGCTGCGTTTCTCTCTGTCAAATAAATAAAATCTTTAAAAAAAAAAAAAAAAAGGAAGATTCCTTAAAATGGCTGTTTATGGGTTGGCATTTAGTCAGATTATATTTATAAATCCTGGATTATTGTTGATTTCTTTTGGCTTTGTGGATTGATAGAAATATATTTGTAAAAGCTGTTTATCACACCCGCATAACATCATGTTGAAGTGGGGGGAGCACAGATATAAGGTAAATTCAGGCCCTAAATATAGTGTCCTCCAACTCTCAATTGGTGGCTCATGGAGGTAGGACAGTCCACATTAGTATGGCAATTTAGGGGCTCAGTTTGAATCTGTACAAACACCTGTAAACTGAAAATTTTACTCGGTTCTTGTGATAACCTACTGCATAAAATAAAGTAGATAAAATTTGATTTTTAAAATGTTAAAAACCTATATAGTTTTAGGATGTTGACAGTTCAATGGTGGGCTTACAGAACAGAAAAAAGTTTGTAATTGTTGGTATTTGAGACTTACTGCGTGACTTTTACAGTACACAGCCATCCGTATGTTCTCTTCATTGTTGTTGTTTTTTTTAATATTTTATTTATTTATTTGACAGGGAGAGAGATCACAAGTAGGCAGAGAGGGAGGGGGAAGCAGGCCCCCAGCTGAGCAGAGAGCCCGGGGCTGGATTCCAGGACCCTGAGATCATGACCTGAGCCACAGGCAGAGGCTTTAACCCACTGAGCCACCCAGGCGCCCCAACTCTCTTCATTGTTTTAACTTTGACAAAGTCAGGTGAATAGCCCTTTAAAGATGCTATTTGTTTCTTCCTTTTACTCGCTGCAATTCCGGTGATTACTTCCTGGGTAGTGTAGGTGGAGGATGGGTTTGGCTGTTGGTGTGGTGATGGAGGTAGAGGTGGTGAAGGTAGCCCAAAAGATGCTCTAGAGACCAGGTTATAAGGCTGGTACCTGGAGCCTAGATAACAGATAAAACAAAGCACACCATTTAGTATTATTTTAGAGTCACACCTACACAGTGTGAATTAAATAATCCTTTTAGGAAGAGATTAAAGCCCATAAGAAATAACTCAAACAAAATTTAAAGTAACAAAAATTAATAGGTACTTTATGATGTCCTCCTGATAACTAACTTGAATTGATAAATAACCAACATTTCTGTTTTTCTACCCAGAGCTAAACTAATTTCTACAGACTTTCACAAGGCCTGTTCTCTTTTAGCTGTGGGATATTATTCAGCTGAACAGCTAAACCTTTAATTGTGTCTTTCCTTACTCTTCAGAGCAGAAGCCCATTCTCTCATTTCAAACTGAGTGGTCTTTGTGTTAGTTTCTCATCTTGTGATTCAAAATTGAGGAAAAAGTGCATGAAACATAATGTGGGCCTCATACCTGATGGCAACCCCAATGTTTTTTCCCCCAGCCAGTATACAAATTTATCTTGGTTACCATAGCAACCAGCCTATCGGTTATTCTAGCTCCTTTGCCTTGTCTCAGATCCTAGGATTACCATATAATCAGGTTCTGCTAAAGCTCTTCAGGTTTTAGCATTTTATTACCAGCTGCAGCTGGATGGCAGTTTACAGTTTGGCATTCCATCAGGGTCAATTAGTTTTAAGTCCACACAACTTTTTTGTCTCCGTTTTAAGCATACAAGCCTTTAACAAGAATGCCTGTAGGCAATAGTTCCTCACGCTAATGTTCCCAGTTCCATTGTCAGTCATTGTCCTGAAGATTGAATACATCGCATCACTGACATCAACGGCCATCCTTTTGTAATATCAGCTAGATTAAGTTTCAAGATCAAGAGTGGCCATTTAAGAAATAATATCTGCAAATGTGATTTTAGACTAAGTATCATCAGAAGCTAGCTCAAGTGACTTAAAAGCACCTTGATTGATCGGCAGCTGCCAAATAAGTAATCTGCCTTATATAACAAAAATGATTTCTGTAGGTTATAGAAAGAATGGCCCTTAGATTAATTCATTCTAATTTGAGAAAATTGTTTCGAAAGGTTATCTTTCTTTTGCAGCCTTCGAATAAACAGAAAAGGAAAGGTAAAGACTGATTAGCCGTGTTGGTCATTATTATAAGCCTTTCTATTGACAAGTGCATTTTTTATCTCTTAAAAACCTCAGAATTCATATAAATAAATTAGTTTTGAATTTTAAGTATTTATTTGCTAAAAATAAGAATATCGAAGGGGCATCTGACTGGCTTCATTATTTGTAGAGGGTGTGACTCTTGATCTCAGGGTCATGACTTTGAGCCCCATGTTGGGTACTGTTTACTTTTAGAAAAAAAGGATATTGAGGGGCGCCTGGGTGGCTCAATGAGTTAAAGCCTCTGCCAGCGGCTCAGGTCATGATCCCGGGGTCCTGGGATCGAGCCCCGCATCGGGCTCCCTGCTCAGCAGGAAGCCTGCTTCTCCCACTGCTATTCCCTCTGCTTGTGTTCCCTCTCTCACTGTTTCTGTCAAATAAATAAAATCTTTAAAAAAAAAAAAAAGGATATTGAAATATTTAGGATTTATAAACTGTTGGTTTATGTATTCGTGTTTGTGTTACTGTTTTTGGTGCTCATGCTTTTTTTTTTTTTTTTCGGTGCTCATGCTTGTTAATACTGTATGGTATAGCAGTGACTTCTAAATATGCACAATTAATCTCTTGGGTTAACTGAATTGGACATGGTTAATCTGCTAATGATTTAGCCAATATTGGTCTCCGTTTCCATACATAAGTAATATCTTTTTATTTATTTATTTATTTATTTTTTTAGTAATATCTTTTTAAAAATCAATTTCAGTCTTAGGGTTTTGTTTTGTTTTGTTTTGTTTTTACTTTTCAAAACATGTTTATCTTGTTGAACTAGAAAATTACATAGTAAGATTGTAAGTTTGTAAAATGATTAAATCTTCCTGGTTTGGATTTTTGTTGAAATCATGATTTGATTGGCTTCATTTTAAGACTAGTGTGTCCTAGTCAAGACTGTGGGTAAAGTCTGATAATGCTCCAAGGAGAACTTTATTTTAGTTACACAAATAGATTTATGGGCAGTAAAAGTTTTACTTTCTCCACAGGGCCCTAATTGTGAACATTTTTATATAGAAAGCCAAGGGTGAGGTGGGGAGGAAGATAGTTTTGTTTTGTTAAAGATTTTTTTAATTTATTTGACAGAGACAGAGATCACAAGTAGGCAGAGGGAGAGGAGAAAGCAGGCTCCCCACTGAGCAGAGAGCCTGACCTGGGGCTCAATCCCAGGGTACTGGGATCATGACCTGAGCCTAAGGCAGAGGCTTTAACCCACTGAGCCACCCAGGCGCCCCTTGTTTTGTTTTGTTTTGTTTTGTTTTGAAG
>JAQQSY010001285.1:0-14505 GCA_028646535.1 Procyon lotor | reverse complement strand
AGCCCCGGGCCGCTGGTTCTGGGCCCATCCTCTCAGCCTGCCTCTGCTCCTCCATCCAGGGGGAGCTTAGCAAACCGCTCGTGCCATCTGGAGACAGAGAGAGAGGCCTCCTCGTCTGCTGCCCACGTGCTCCACTGAAAATGCCACGGAACAAACCCAGTAAGACCATTTGACTGATTCCCTTCTCCCACCCCTTCCTCCTGCCCCGACTGCTGCCCACAGATGACCTCCGACTTTCACCTCTACCTTTTTTTTTTTTTTAAGATTTTATTTATTTATTCGACAGAGAGAGAGAGAGATCACAAGTAGGCAGAGAGACAGGCAGAGAGAGAGGGGGAAGCAGGCTCCCCACTGAGCAGAGAGCCCGATGCGGGGCTCGATCCCAGGACCCTGAGATCATGACCTGAGCCGAAGGCAGAGGCTTTAACCCACTGAGCCACCCAGGCGCCCCTCACCTCTACCTTTTGCTGTGCCCTCGCTTTACCTGAGAACTTCCTCCCTGCGCCAGCGTCAGCTCCACAGCCCCCAATGGATCCCCCCCAACACCCTACTGCTGACGAGGTCTGTCTGAAAACAACATATAGCTTGCGACCCACAGGTGTCTTCTAACCCTATGCGCCAACTTCTACTTCAAATATGTGGCCAGTCAGTCAGTCTGAGCCCATAACCAATGGATCTGGCCCAGGTGCTGAATACGAGGTGACTAACACACAGGTTTACCTGGCTACACTATCCCATTATAAGCATCTTATTAACCCATTATAAGCATCCAGGTGACACCACCTGGAATTGCATTAAGCCACACAACTTGCCTCCACAGGAACATGGAATACAGGCAATGGAGGGAGCCTGGTGGGCCTGTAAGGGAATCCCTTGTAAAGGGCTTCCCCTATTACAGTCTTCCCCTTGTCCAACACTGGACACTGGATTTGAGTCAAAATTCCAGTAGAGTTTTCCTCAGCAGCAACCCCCTCCCCCCTGCCAATGACTTGCCCTCGACAACCACACTAGCCACAACTCTCCAACACTACAAACAAACTTTCCAAATATTCTCCAGATAGAGGCACCTCTACTATAGCTACTGAGGTAACTCAGTCAGTTAAGCAGCTGACTCTTGGTTTCAGCTCAGGTCGTGATCTCAGGGTCCTGAGGTTGAGCCCCATGACAGGCTCTATGCTCATTGTAGAGTCTGCTTGAGATTCTCTCTCCCTCTGCCCCTCTTGCTCATTTTCTCTCTCTCTCTCTCTCTCTTTCTCAAATAAATCTCTTAAAAAATATTTCCCTGACACTAACCACTTGAGGAACTTGAGGATCACTAATTGGAGTAGGGAGAAGCAATAAAAACAACATATGTACAAGACATATGTACAAGATACAGCAATGAAAAGAAACTCAGAGAGCTGTGTCCTAGGACTTACCCACACAAATTAAATAAATTGCCAAGAACTGAACTCTTAGCCAGTGTCACCATACTTTAGCAAACATGATGTTAGACAAGAGCATAGCCCTAGATTACCTATTGGCTGATGAAATAGAAGTCTAGGGATGCCTGGGTGGCTCAGTCGGTTAAGCATCTGCCTTTGGCTCAGATCATGATCCCTGTGTCCTGGGATCGAGTCCCACATTGGACTCCCTGCTCAGCAGAGAGCTTGCTTGTTCCCCTATCTGCTGTTCCCTTTGCTTGTGCTCACTCTCTCTCTCTCTCTCTGACAAATAAATAAAATCTTTAAAAAAGAAAGAAAGAAAGAAAGAAAGAAAGAAAGAAAGAAAGAAAGAAAGAAAGAAAGAAAGAAAGGAAGGAAGAAATAGTCTGGGCCTTATTAATACACCTTGCTTCATGTTGGTTGTCAAAGAAAAACAAATCAGGACTCAGTAAAGAGAAACTTTTTTCAAAAGGATTATTGCAAAGGGGGAAGACCATTTCAATGGCGGAGGGGGGTGGTTACAATGGAAAGAGTGCTGTGATCATAAGTTTGCAAGGGTCTCAAAATGAAGCAGAAAAAAAAGGCTTTTATTTCATAGGATAAGGAGGAGGCAACCAAAGATAAGCTGAATCTTTGGAGGGGAAGTTGGAGAAGCAAGGGAAAATGACCAATGGGGTCTGACAACAAAGTACCTGGCTGTTGTCAGTCAGTTCCCAGGAGAAGCTGAGAAGGGGGTACATTCCACTCTTTGTATGTTTGCTCAGGCTTAGAGACAAGCAGAGTTCAGGAACCTGTAGGAACAAAAAGGCCTGACCAAAGTTAGGTCAAGACAAAGCAGAGGGTAAGCAATAGGTAACTTTGGGTTTGTTTGTTTGTTTAAGATTTTATTTATTTATTTGACACAGAGAGAGAGATCACAAGTAGGCAGAGAGGCAGGTAGAGAGAGGGTGGGAAGCAGGCTCCCCACTGAGCAGAGAGCCTGACACAGGGCTCGATCCCAGGACCCTGGGACCATAACCTGAGCTGAAGGCAGAGGCTTTAACCCACTGAGCCACCCAGGCACCTCAGCAATAGGTAATTTTCAACACTTAGTAGCCTTTGCTATTTAAGACAGACAAAGTCTGTCCTTATACACTATTATGGGATGGAATAAGACGCATTGGGAAGTTGAGTTTAGTCCAAATAGTTTCCAGAGGCGTTGACCTTCATGTTCTTGTTCCTTTGGTATCATCTGTTGATTGGGCTGTCAGGCTGCCACCTATTGGAATGTCTTAGAGATTAGGCATTTAACAAGAGATATATACCCAGGAAGAAAATGAAATCATAGTTATTCGTGGCTAAATAAAGGAATAAAAGAGCAAGAGTTAAAATTTAGAGAGATCCAGTCAAGAAGATTCCTAGACATTGGGCCTGAAGCATATTCAGACAGTACAGTGGCGATCTGAAGGACTTTCTGAAATGTTTCTTTGTTTCTGGCGATGGCATAAACCTCAGGGAGGTTTCAGGGAGTACGTGCACAGCGGTATCTTCCAGCCATTAAACAAGTGCCCTCTTGGGACGCCTGGGTGGCTCAGTCAGTTAAGCATCTGCCTTTGGCTCAGGTCATGATCCCAGGGTTCTGGGATCGAGTTCCAGATGTGGGCATCTTGTTCAGTGGGGAGCTTGCTCCTCTTCTCCCTCCGTCTGCTGCTCCCCCTGCTTGTGCGCTCTCTCTCGCTCTCTCTCTCTCTGACAAATAAATAAACAAAATCTTAAAAAATTAAAAAGTAAAATAAGCAATTGCCCCCTTGAGAAGCCAGGATCACGGCCAATGCTAGACAATTATGAAGGACCACTGGCTCCATTCTACTGTTCCTGGAGTTCTTTGGCAATCATCTTGGTGGTTTTGGTGAAATTGTCCACGGTCATGGTTATTTACGGTAGCAGAGCGGGGAAGATGCAGGAGTCCTGGTGAACTCCAGAGTGGCCCACACGGCAGCAGCTCCAACCATGTGGGTTATCCATACATGATTTGCTGCAGCAAAATTCTTAGATTTACTCCCAGTCTAGCCTGTCATTCTAAGGTTTCTTGAGAGCATGATGAGAAAAGAAGGCCTCCGCCTCCTTCTGGGACTTGAAGGATGCCTAAGCTCAGAGATATAACATGCTTTTGTAGAACTTTTGGCTCATCGAGAGCCTGGAAAGCTTAAATCAGAAGTAACAGAGGACTTAAGATGAAAAAAGAAAGCAGGGGCGCCTGGGTGGCTCAGTCGTTAAGCGTCTGCCTTCGGCCCAGGTCATGATCCCAGAGGCCTGGGATCGAACCCCGCATGGAGCCCCGCATGGAGCCCCGCATGGAGCCCCGCATGGAGCCCCGCATCGAGCCCCGGATCGAGCCCCGGATCGGGCTCCCTGCTCAGTGGGAAGCCTGCTTCTCCCGCTCCCATTCCCTCTGCTTGTGTTCTCTCTCTCACTGTGTTTCTCGCTGTCAAATAAATAAAATCTTTACAAAAAGAAAAAAAGAAAAAAGAAAGCAGTGTGGCTGAGCACACATTGCCCTTTTTGAAAAGCATTGAGGTTGAAGGAGATGCCTTGTATCTAGGGAGAAAAGCCCACATAGGGCTCTGCCCCCAGCTGGGAGTCTAGGTCTCTCCTTCTCCCTCATTCTCTGCCCCTCCCCCAACTGGCGAAGCGCATGGGTTTCAGAGGGGGAATAAAGCAGTAGGCATCATATGCTTGGTCCAAATTCCCTGCAGGACAGCCCCTCTAAAGCCTTTTGGAGGCCTGATGGCCTACTCAGACTAAATCACATCTAGATGTGCCCACCACTCATCTAACCCTATTGGAGGTCCCAAAATTTTGGAGTACAAAACATGTATCTTAACTACACTCAGGCCATTAGTACACAGTGACAGCAACATGCATGGTGGATTAAAACAACATTAGTAGGGGGGCACCTGCGTGGCTCAGTCAGTTAAGCGTCGGCCTTAGGCTCAGGTCATGACCCAGCGACTTGGGATCAAGCCCCACATCTGGCTCCCTGCTCCGCGGGGAGTCCCTTCTCCCTCTCCCTCTGCCACTCTCTCTGCTCTTGCTTTCTCTCTCTCTCAAATAAATAAATAAAATCTTTAAAAACAACAACATTAGTGGGACACCTGGGTGGCTCAATCGGTTAACCATCTGACTTCTGCTCAGGTCGTGATCCCAGGGTCCTGGGAGGATTTTATTTGTTTATTTGACAATAAATAAATCTATATATCTATATAAATAAATCTGCCTGCCTCTCTGCCTACTTGTGATCTCTTTGTCTCTCTCTGTCAAATAAATAGATAGATAGAGAGATAGATAGATAATCTTAAAAAAAAAAAAAAGAGTTGCATGCTCAACCGACTGAGCCACCCAGGTACCCCGTAGTTTTTGTTTTATTATAAATGTTGAGGGGCGCCTGGGTGGCTCAGTCAGTTAAGCATCTGCCTTCGGCTCGGGTCATGATCCCAGGGCCCTGGAATCAAGTCTTGCCTCAGGCTCCTTGCTCAACATGGAGCCTGCTTCTCCCTCTCCCTCTGCCTGCTGCTCCCCCTGCTTATTCTCTCTCTCTCTCTCCTCTTTGTGTCAAATAAATAAATAAAATCTTAAAAAAAAAAAACAACTATTGGGGTGCCTGGCTGGCTCGGTCGGTAGGCATATGACTCTTGATCTCTGGGTTGTGAGTTTGAGCCCCACATTGGGTATAGAGGTTACTTAAAAATGAAATCTATTTAAAAATCAGTCTAAATTTTCTCATTTGTTGCTTATTGTCCTAAACTCAACATTTGCAGATGTTAAGATTCTCTTCTCACTTCCTTTCGTTTGCAATTGTCAGGTATGATTTTATATTTGTCCTTCTACTTCTAAGCTTTCCAAATCGTCTCTTATATTTTGGGTTTTGCTTTGTATTTCAAACTGAATACATTTGGTCTTTAGGAGACAAAGGTTACCCTGATTTTGTCTGTACAAATGACAGAGCTATTTGGTCTTAGGTCTCCCAGTCTATTTCCTATTGTTCATGCTGTTTCCATTGTTTTTGTCTCTTAATCTTTTGTCATGTGGTCCTGGTTGCCTTCATATTAGTTTGAGCATGTTTCTTCTATAACAAAGGGAGGGACACATCTAAAGGGTTTGTGGGGAGCCAACATAATTGTAACATACAAATCTGAAAAATATGGACCAAAAAAGCAAGCTACAGATCAGTTTTATTTGCAAATATCAATGCAAAACTACTAACTAAAATACCACCGAAAGTTTGCCTGCTGCACGCTGGCTCACAGCATGAGCAAATGAAATTTATTCCACTCGTGTAAGAAGGGTTCAATATAAAGACATCTGTTAACATAATTTATTATATAATGGATCAAAACAAATAGTCAGATGATCATCTCCATAAACGCTGAGAAGGTAATTTGATAAAATTCAACAGCTAGGGGAGCCTGGGTGGCTCAGTGCGTTAAACCCTCTGCCTTCGGCTCAGGTCGTGATCTCAGGGTCCTGGGATCGAGCCCCACATTGGAGTCTCTGCTCGGCGGGGAGCCTGCTTCCCCTTCTCTCTCTCTGCCTGCCTCTCTGCCTGCTTGTGATCTCTCTCCTCAAATAAACAAAAAATCTTTTTAAAAAATCAACAGTTATTCTTGGTTCAAAAAAAGTAACTCCAATAAAATAGGGACAGATGGACACTTATCATCATATACTATCTCTCTCTCAACTCAAAGCCTACATGTTCTGTGGGAAAACAATATATATGCTGACTCGACAACATGAGAAGCCCAGGAACAGTGTTATTGTGTAACGCAGTTCTGAAAATACCTGACAATGTTTTTAGACTAAGTATGTCTCTTAAAATGACACACAGATAGATTTTATGTCATACAATCTGACAATTTCTCTTTTAACTGGTGGGTACAGTTCATCTGTATTTATTATGACTGGCTAGACATTTGTTTGTTTCTACTATCTTATTCTGTGCTTTTTATCTGTAACATGATTTTTCAATATTTTTGTCTCCTTTTTGCCTTCTTTTAGGTTGATCTTTTTAATCCACCTGTGATAAGCAGGATGACCACCAAAAATGCTCAGAACCTGTGGATATGTTACCTTACATGGAATAGAGGTCTTTGCAGATATGATTAAGGTGAGGGACCTTGAGATGCGGAAATTATCCTGGATCAGCAAGGTGGGCCTAATTACGTAAGTGCTTAGAAGTGGAAAACCTTCCCCAGTCATAGTCAGAGAGAGATGTGACAGTGTAGGAGGAGTCATAGAGCTGTAACCTGCTGGCTTTGAAGATGGAGGAAGGAAGTCATGAGCCAAAGAATTCAGACAGCCTCCAGAAGCCGGAAAAGGCAAGTAAATGAATTCTCTCTGAAAGCTTAGAAATAAATGGAGCCTTGTCAACACTTGGATTTAGCCCAGTGAGATCTGTGTTAGAATTATGTCCTACTCTAAGATGAATCTAAGTTATTTTAAGCTGCAACGGTTGTGGTAATTTGTTACGACAGCAATAGGAAAATAATACACCATCCATTTCTTTACTGTCTTAATTTGGAAGTTGTACACTCTATTATTTTAGTAGTTACCTTAGAAATTTTAGCATGCATTTGAACTTACTCGTCTAAATTTAGTCAATATATTTCCTAATAAGTGTTACATGCACATTTTATTTATCTTGTTCTTATACCCATGATTTATCATTGCTGGGTTTTTGTAGTTAGTGTTCATTTAAATTTACCCACATCTTTATCACTTTTTTTGCTCAACATTCTTGTATCTCAGATCATTATTTGGGATCAGTTTCTGTTGGAGATACATCTTTTAAGACACTCTTAAATATTATCTATGTTACATTAAATTTTTATTTTATTTTTACTATGTTAAAAATACACTTATATATAATACATATTATATAAATGTATTTTAATATAATATATATAATTTTCTATTGTCCATCTCTCCATGAAGACAAGGACATTTATGTCTGCTTTGTTCACTGCAGAATCCTTAGAATACTGCTTGTCATGCTCAATAAAGATCTGCTGAACATGAACTAATAATGTCCATCCACACTCTAGGTCATTTTTAGGAAATTTCCCATTTTTGCTGTGGTTTACCGCAAGTCACGGACTCCACAAGACGCCAGACCCCAGAAGCTTGGCCATACCACAGCAAACAGGTATTTCACTATTGCTTATCCTTCACTTTAAGAGCAATCACCAAATCAAAGTCACTTACACTAGTTTTCAAGAACATGTCCTGCTCAAGGTGGGCAAAGACCGCTGACAGAAATTTGGAAACAAAAAGGGTTTACTCTCTGTGAAAGAATGAGCTAAAAATAAAACCTTCTCTGCCCAAAAGAACTGTAAGAGAAATGATATACCTTAAGTCGTGGCATTAAGCAGAAAGGGAAACAAAAAAGTCTTCTGAACATTTATGATCGAAAGTTTGCCATCATGCTTTCTTGCAGCCTCAAATCTCATCTCTCAGCTATTATGCGTTATCAAGATTTTAGAAACCATAATTCTGCTAGCTTCCTGAAAACCTTTGGGAAATGTACCTCCCTTTGCTATGCTCTGGAACACAAGTAACACATCCAGAACAGTACAAAAGAAATTAGAACACATGATGAAAGATGAAAAGACATAAAAGCAATGAAAACAGGATGCACAACAGGAAATATGCTGGGAGACCTAAGACTAAATAGATCTGTTATACCCACAAACAATATTGGGTTATACAGTAGGACTTACCTACCAAAACCCAGAATACTCTCAGATTGAACCGCAAATCGCTAAAGTAGTTCTCAGATTAATACACAGCCCCAAATACATCTATCAACAGACTAGAAAGAATGAGATTAATTGACTTACACATTCAACTAAAAAAGTTCAAAGAAATAGAAAAGAAAATGGAAGGACTTTAATGAAATAAAAAGTACTAATAAATGAATTGGAAAATAAATTATATAAGTGCAAGAATTAGTCTTTGGGGGGCATAAAATAAACAAAACATTAGGATTAGTTTACCTGAACCGGAATAAATCACAACAATTACACTCTCTGAGAAATTATAGTGGAGAAATAACTCCATATTTAGAGAAAATTAAATGAATCATATGAGATCACTTTGCTCAAAATTTCACAAATATATTAAGAACTTCAGTAAATGGATGATTTTTATGAAAACTACAGGGATTCATATATCTATATCTATATATTGATAGGTATATCAACATAAATACATATTTAATCTAAAGAGAGAAAATATGGTGAAAGAAATACAGAAAGATCACCTTCCAAAAATGTACCATACCCAAATAAATTCAAGGGGAGTTGTACAGTACCTTCAGGAACCAAATAACACCAAAACAGTGCTAATTGTTCGACATATTTATTCTATGAGGGGGGGGGATGGGATACTTTGAGGGTGAACAAATGCATACCATATTTACGGTATTGAAAACATTCTGGGAGCCTGACCAGATCATTCTGCGGAGAGGTAATCAGAAATACTTCGGAACTGGGGTGGCTGGGTGGCTCAGTCGATTTCAGCTCAGGTAACGATCTCAGGGTTCTGAGATCGAGCCCCACAATGGGCTCCAAGCTCAGCGCGGAGTCTGCTGGTCCTTCTCCCGCTCCTCCTCCCCACCCCCTCAAATAAATAAAATCTTTAAAGAAAAAAATACTTAGGAACATATGAGGCTATTCTACAGTTAAGGAGTTGCCGCATTTTTTTTCTTGTCCTACACATCCATAGGATTTCTGTTCAGTGTGAGTTTTTTCATGCAGAGTGCGATCTGACTTCTGGGAAGATCTTCCCACAATCAGTACATATATGAGGTTTCTCTCCTATGTGGATTCTGATGTCCAGCGAGGGGTATATGCTGGCAGAACACCTTCCCACAGTCACTGCATTTTGAGGGTTTCTGCCCTGTGTGTGTTCTCTGATATGTGATCATCTGTGATTTCCAGGGAAAAGCCACCTTGTATTCAGCAGATTCCGAGGGTTTCTCCCTAGTATGAGTTTTCCGATGTACAGCTAGTGGAGACTTCTCACAGAAAGTCTTTCCACATTCACTGCATTCATATGGTTTCGCTCCAGCATGAGCTCTTTGATGGATAGTGAGATGTGACTTCAGGGAAAAGGCCCTTCCACACTCAGTACACTCATAGGGTTTCTCCCCTGTATGAATTCTCTGATGAATAACGAGGGGTGATTTCTGGGAGAAGGTTTTGCCACAGTCACTACACTCATAAGGTTTCTCCCCCGTATGAATTCTCTGGTGTATAGTAAGAGGTGACTTCTGAGAGAAAGCTTTTCCACATTCTGCACATATATAAGGTTTCTCGCCAGTATGAAGCCTTTGATGTCCAGTAAGGTGTGACTTTTGGGAAAAGGCTTTTCCACAGTCAGTACATATATAAGGTTTCTCCCCTGTATGAATTCTTTGATGCCCTATGAGATGGGACTGCTGGCAAAAGGTTTTTCCACATTCACTGCACTTATAAGGTTTCTCTCCGGTATGTGTCCTCCGATGGATGATGAGTTGTGTTTTCCGAGGGAAAGTTTTCCCACATTCAGTACATTCATAGGGTCTCTCCCCAGTATGAGTTATCTGGTGTATAAAAAGGTGAGACTTCTCACAGAAGGCTTTCCCACATTCACTGCATTCAAAGGGCTTCTCTCTAGCGTGAACTCGCTGATGTATAATGAGATGTGCCTTCTGAGAGAAGGCTTTTTGACACTCAAAACATTCATAGGGTTTCTCTCCAGTGTGGACTCTCTGATGAACAATGAAGGGTGACCTCTGGGAGAAAGCCTTCCCACACTCGGTACATTCATAAGGCTTCTCCCCAGTATGAATCCTCTGATGCACAGTGAGCGGTGATTTCTCACTGAAGGCTTTTCCACAGTCTCCACATGCATACGGTTTCTCTCCAGTATGAATTCTTTGATGTATAATAAGCTGTGACTTCTTAATAAAGCCTTTCCCACACTCACTACAAACATTCAGTTTCCTACCAGCTTGATCTTTTTTATACTGAATACGGACTTGTTCGTGACTGAGACCTTTTTCACATCGACTACGTCCATGGGATTTTATGCCCATGTAAATTTTCTCAGGCACAGAACAGGAACCACTATAGCTAGGTGGTGTCCCACATCCAAATCTCTCAATGAGGTTCTTTCTTGCATAGCTCCTGTTGCACGTCAGTGAGTCTAAATCAGATTTCAAGATCTTTTCACAGGAATCAAAATCATGGAGTTTTTTATTTGAAGGGTCAAAGTCTATGCACCCACCAGATATTTTTCCACATGTATTATATTTGGGGCCTTTCTGCTTGGCCAATGTTTCATGGCTAAGGACTGTGACCTGCTTCAAAATTCTGTCTTGGTTTCCTTGATACCTATCTATCTGACCATCAGTATGCCAGACTTTTAAGAGAGAATGCAATGAATTATCCTTTGAGGCTTTCTCCAGTATCTCCTTTTGAAATGAAAGTTCTTCAGAAATGATCTGCTGGGAAGAGTCAAGGCTTTTCTCCCTGTCTGAAAGAAGAAGAAAAAGATAAAACCAAATAGAAACCAAGAAGAAAACAGCAACCAACAAACAGAAGTGTTAGGAAGGTGCTGACATAAGATGGGTGTTATAAAGAAGGCCTGATGCATTTTAAGGAAGAAAGGAGGTCATTGATGTCAGAGAAGAAGAAAATGCCCTCTCGGCCATCCACTCAATTCTCACTTACCTGAGTGGATCCTCATTGACAACTCACTCTTTATGATCCGTGGGTCCTCTTCATGTTCCAACTTGAAGATCATACCTGGTTTTATACCTGGACACCCTGTTAAGGGAAAAGTATAATGGTCTTGGCCTCGGCAGCTCAGAAACTCACAAAGAGAAGAAGCAGATTCAAAGGCCTCCCGAGGAAAGATGAAGATTTAACTCACAAATACGAAGTCCAGACGTAACAAAAATATGAGTGGGAGACACAAGCTATAAAAGAAAAGACCTTATTCATGGAAAATCATAAAGGTCGTAGTCTTGACAGCTCTGAAGGATGAGGAGGATTTGATTCATTGTCACACGGAGAATGTGCCCTTACCCACAGAGACCAGGTGCCCATATGTCTCCAGCATCACATCTCTGTGTAGGGTCTTCTGAGCAGTGTCCAGGTGCTGCCACTCTTCCTGGGTGAAGTCCACGGCCACATCCTCATATGTCACTGGTTCCTGTGACGGCACATTCCTGTACAATCTGCTCATTCTGATCATTTTTACTCCCGCAATACCTGTAGGATACTTATTTAGCTTTTTTGTGTAGCCTACTTAATGAGAAAAACTTGGTAAAATTCTGCCGTTGCCAAGAATAGTTAGTGGAACAGAATAAACAGTCTAAAACAGATATAAATAAAATGAGACATTTAATTTATAAGAAAGGAGTATCTTAAATAAGTGCAGGAGTGCCTGGCTGGTTCAGTCGGTAGAGCATGTGACTCTTGATCTTGAGTGTGTGAATTTGAGCCCCATGTGAGATGTAGAGATTACTAAAAAATAAGATAAAATAAAATAAAAAATAAAATTTATAAATAAATAAACAACTGCAGAAAAGACAGATTATTCAAAACTGGGCAGCTATCAGAAAAAATGTAAAGAGCAACTCCTATTTCACGCTACACACAAAAACAAATTAGAGATATAACAAAAATTTAAACAAAGAAAAAGAGAAGCCATAAAATAAAAGGAGAGATTTTAGAAATAGCTTTAAAGTGGAGAAAAATCTTCTAACTAGGCATGCTACAAAACCCAGATGCCACAAAGGAAAACACTGATCACTTTGACTGCTTTTTGTATTGCATAGCAAAATAGATCATAAACAAACTCAAAGGACAAGCAACTAACTAGGGAGTAGATATGTGCACAACACATAAGATGGACAAAGAGATAATTTCCTTAATTTATAGAGCTCCTACAAAGCACAAAGAAAAAGATCAACAACTTAACTTTAAAAAAAAAAAATAATCAGAGGACATGACTATCAATTCATAAAGAAGGAAATGCAAATGGATTCTACACATGTAAAATGATATTCAACGTCATTTACATGAAGAGAAATGCAAATTAAAACAAAACATCATGTTTTTCCTACATATTATCAAAGATTTGAGTTTGATAAGTCACTAAGTTGGTAAAGATATCAAAAAAGAGCACACTCAAATTATGGGTATATACTGGTACAAAATATTTTGAGGGCAATTATTTGACAATATCCATCAAAATTTTAATTTTTTTTAAGATTTTATTTATTTATTTGACAGAGAGGAGAGAGATCACAAGTAGGCAGAGAGGCAGGCGAGAGAGAGGGGGAAGCAGGCTCCCTGCTGAGCAGAGAGCCCGATGCGGGGCTCGATCCCAGGACCCTGGGATCATGACCCGAGCCGGAGGCAGAGGCTTTAACCCACTGAGCTACCCAGGCGCCCCAATATCCATCAAAATTTTAAATGTACATATTATCTGACCAGCAATTCCATTTCTAGAAATTACTGAACATATATACTCATATATGTGAACAAAACAGCATGTGTGAAGTTATTTCACTACAGTACTATTGGGTGCCTGGGTGGCTGAGTCATTAAGCATATGCCTTCTGCTCAGGTCATGATCCTGGGGTCCTGGGATTGAGTCCTGCATCAGGCTCCCTGCTCAGCGGGGAGTCCTCTTCACCCTCTCCCGCTCTCCCTGCTCGTGTTCTCTCTTGCTGTCTCTCTCCCTCTCTGTCAAATAAATAAATAAAATCTTTTAAAAAAAGTTTGTAACATGTACTTCAAAATTCAAATCACTCATATACAAAAAGCTTCTAGAAAGCAATAAGCAGCGCACCTGGGTGGCTCAGTCAGTTAAGCATCTGCCTTTAGCTCTACTATTGGGTGCCTGGGTGGCTCAGTCGTTAAGCATCTGCCTTTGGCTCAGGTCCTGGAATCGAATCCCACATCAGGCTCCCTGCTCAGCTGGGAGTCTGCTTCTCCCTCTCCGTCTCCCTCTGTGTGCTCATTTCTCTCTCTCTCTCAAATAAATAAAATCTTTTTAAAAACAAACTATAAATAAATAAAATAAAAGAGCCCATCAACAAGGGGCTGGTATCCTGCAAACATTAAATGAGTAATAAAAGAATGCTATGAACAATTTTATGACAAGAAATTTGACAATGCAGATCATAGGACAGCAGGGTATGGCACACAGGCTAAATCTGGCCCATGAGCTAAGAACGGTTTTTACACTTTTAAATGGCTGAAGAAAAAAGTCAAAGGAGAATATTTTGTGGCATGTAAAAATGTATGAAATCCAACTTTCAGTGTCCATAAATAAAGTTTCACTGGATCACAGCCATGCTTATTGGTTTGCATATTGTCTACAGCTGCTTTCAACCTACAAAAAGAGAGCTGAGTCATTGCAATGGAGACCATATGGCCAACAGGCCTAAAATATTTCTATCTGGCCCTCTACAGAAAAAGTTTGCTGACCCCTGACTTAGACTTAGACAAACTGGACAAATTATTTGAAAATCACAGCTTAACAAACCCAGCGTACCAAGAAATAAAAAATCTGAATGGTAGTATATTTTTCCAATAAATCAAATTCACAATAAAAAACCTACCCACAAAGAAAAACTCCACACCCTGATGACTTCACTGGAGAACTCTTCCAAATATTTAAGAAGGACATAATGCTAATCTTACCCAAACTCTTTCAGAGAATACTTCCCAACTTGTTAAATAAAGCCAATCTAACTGGGATGGCAAAACATAAACAGGAATACGAGAAAAATTACAGGCCACTACGTCTCATGAACAGAGTAGTAAAAATCCTCAACAAAGGACTGGCTTGATGATAATGATGAGGAGGAGGACGACAGGAGTGGGTGAAGATTGACCATAGATCAAACAAGACTGGCCACCATTTGATAATAGTTGCAGCCGAGCGATAAGGACAAGGGGTTCACAAAAACCTACTTTTGTGTATGTTTGAAATTGAAATTTTCCAAAATAAAATGTATAAAAACTGTATGTATTGGTAATGT
>JAQQSY010001284.1:0-14506 GCA_028646535.1 Procyon lotor | reverse complement strand
ACTCACGAAACGAACTGAGGGTGGCTGGGAGGTGGGGGAGAGGGTAGGGATAGGGTGGCTGGGCTGTGGACATTGGGGAGGGTATGTGCTGTTAAGTGCTGTGAAATGTGTAAGCCTGATGATTCACAGACATGTACCCCGGGGCAAATAATACATTATATGTTAATAAAAATTAATTAAAAAAAAATAAAATAAAAATACATGTGTTTTTTTTTTAAAGATTTTTTTATTTATCTGACAGCAAGAAACACAGTGAGAGAGGGAACACAAGCAGAGGGAATGGTAGCAGGAGAAGCAGGTTTCCTGCCGAGCAGGGAGCCCGATGTGGGGCTCGATCCCAGGACTCCGGGATCATGACCCGAGCCGAAGGCAGACGCTCAATGACTGAGCCACCCAGGCGCCCCTAAAAATACATGTTTTGACTTGTGAAGATGTCCATTATGGAACATCAAGCTTAAAAAACCATTTTACAGTGTACAATACAATCGTAGACATGCTCTTATGTATTTATATAAATGTAATAGTAACCACTTTCTGAATGCTGAGACTCACGATGCCTAAAAAACGAGGCTAAGCAGTCATACATGAGAATTTCACTTAATCCATATGACAAGTGAGATTTACAGAGGTTAAGTCATACACACACTCTTAAGTTGCACAGTTGGGATCGACTCTAACTACAAAGCCTGAGATCTTTGTCATTGTGCTTTATAGCTCTTCCAAAAATATATACACACAAGGAAGAAGGGATCTGTGCTGTTTAGGATTATGGGCAAATTGCAGAGATCATTCTTCCTATTTTCTGAATTTTGAATGAACTATGTAGTCAATTCGTCAACTTCCAGAAAAAAATTGGTGGTTGTGATTAAGATTGCATTTAATGTATAGAAGACTGTGGGTAGAATTACCATCTCTGTAATTTTCAGAATTCCTGGCTAGCAATGTGGCAAATCTTTCCATATACATTCAAGCTATTTCTGCCTTGCCCTTAAATTAAGTGTGGTAATTTTAAATGCATAGACTTCACACCTTTCTTGTTAAGTTTAATTTCAGGTCTGGTGGCTCTTTTGAAAGGGACTTTCTCTCCAGTTTCTTTTTCTAACCAGATATTTCTAAGTCAAGGTAATTGATTCTTGGGTGTTAATTTTTATTCAGCCACTGCGTCGAGTCATCTCATTTGTTTTTAAATTGAGGTAAAATTCATATAACATTCAGCGAACCATTTAAAAGTTCGACAATTCAGTGCTCTGCAGTACGTTTACAATGTTGTGCAGGCACCCTGCCTGAGGCCAACATACCGAAACGCCCTCAAATAAAACCCAGTGGGTTAAGCTATTGTTCCCCACAAACTGTCTTTTTTTTAAATTGAATTTTAGAAGCGGGGCAGTGAAGCCCCTGCTTGTCTTCGGGTCAGGTGGCATCGCTGGATCACGGGCTGGAAGTGGCTGGTATGGCGCTGTGAGGAAGCGGGCTCCTCCCTCGTGGGAAATCCCACAGAGACGGGATTTTTCCATTGCAGGTTCTCCCTCAGATTCCAGCCTGCCTTCTTTGCAGCTCATCTTCCCCACGACCACGATCAAGCGGAGGCTCTTGCTCAGCTGGCTGAGCCCAGTCGGTTAGGACTAACTCCTCCAGTTTCCCCAGATTTTGCGTGGAAAGCCCTGGATGTGTGTTTTGGGATGACCCAGGTAGGGAGATGAAATGGAGCTAAGGTTTCTCCGAAGGCTTCGCCACCTGCCTGCCCCTCCCCAGCCTGCTTGAAAATAAATAGTTGGAGATATTCCTGCTGAAGTGGCCCTCGGACCTCCTTTGGCGGGTCACAAGCCTGGCTCCTGCTGCCAAGGATAATTGGTGCTTCCGCACGGCTGGCGCCGAGCTACGTGCTGCCAGGCCGGCCAAGAAGCCCCGGGGGCGTGGGGCCGGTGGCGGGGCGGGCGCTGAGGGCAGGCATGCGGGAGGGCCCGCGTGGTTTGCGATCCTCCGCGGGCGGGGACATTTGCATAATATATGCATGCTATTTGTATAAGCTCAAAAGTAGCCCCTATTCCATGTAGGTAAACTTCCCTCGTTCTTTAAAAAAAAAAAACTTGTCTTAATAACGCAAGTATCACATGAACACCCTTGCTATGTTTTTACTGTTATTTTACATTTGTTTTTTAATTTTATTTTTCACGTCTATCTCTGGGCCCGGGGTTGCTCTGTGTGTGTGTGTGTGTGTGTGTGTGTGTGTGTGTGTGTGTGTGTGTCTGTCTGTCTGTCTGTCTGTCTCGATCTGGGTGCCATGACCTGTGCTCAGCATTGGAGACATTAGGACAATGTCTTTCATGTCTTCAACGAGCTCCCAGTAGGGACGATGAGAAACTCAACTCCGTTGGTCCTCCACCTCGGTCCCAGGCCGCCTCTCTCTTTGCTCACCGACAGCTGGGGCTGTAGCCCTGGGTTAGCTAGGGCCGGCGGAATGAAGCGTGGGGTGAAGTGGGCTCCCTGGTGAAGAGCCGGCTCCCAGTGGGTCCCAGTGAAGTCCCAGTCCCAGAGACTTGGGACTTCCGCTGAGTGTGGGGAAACCCTGCACCTTCTGAGCCCCTGCCTTGGGCTTTGGTATCTGTTGTAGACTGAATGTTTGTGTCCCCCAAATTCCCATGTTGAAACCACCCCCCACTCCCCCCCACCCCCCGGTGCTGGTAATTCAGAGGTTCATAAAAATGTCACCATCTTCTGTTGCTGGGCTCATATTTTTCCTGGCAAAAGCTACCGGTTCCCCTTCCCAAAAGTGGTGGCTGGTGAATTATAAGCTTTATCATGATAAAATGCCTTCTTTGTTTCTTTTTAACATCACTTTGGGAGGTGATTAGGATTAGATGAGGTCAAGAGGGTGGGGCCCCTACAGTGGGATTAGTGCCCTTCCAGAGGAGTCGCTAGTCACCAGAGAGGTCGCTTCCCTTTGTGCTACCATGTGAGGAAGTCCTCACCCTCGAAGAGTGCTCGCACCACAACTCCCATGATCTTCATTTTCCAGCCTCCAGAGCTGTGAGAAATAAATTTCTGTGGTGTGTAAATGACTTATATCTGTGATAATAGTCCCAGTGGACTGAGCTAGGATCTACTGTTGGGGATGCAGTACCTTGGTACCATGGGCTTGCATCTAAGCAGCGGTGGGTGAGGGCAGGAGACTGATCTAGAAGCGTGCCCTCCCCAAGCACCCTCGGAGTCTGTGCTCACCGCTCCTGCTGGTTACCCTCTCCCACCCTACCTCTGCCATCTCCTTGCTTGCTCTCTTTTTCAATTGCGTGTTCTTCAGTGATCACTTGAAGTCAAGTTTCTGAAAGAGTTAATGGGTTAATGAAGTATCTGACAGTTTGCCAAAGATCTTACTGTATTGCGGAAGTAGAAAATAGAGCACAACAAGGTTTTTTTTTAAGATTTTATTTATTTGACAGAGAGAAACACAGCAAGAGAGGGAACACAAGCAGAGGGAATGGTAGCGGGAGAAGCAGGCTTCCTGCCAAGCAGGGAGCCCGATGTGGGGCTTGATCCCAGGACCCTGGGATCATGACCTGAGCCAAAGGCAGCCGCTTTAAGACTGAGCCACCCAGGCGCCCCTACACAACAAGGTTTAAAGTGGAATCAAGCCACAAGGAGCTGCCACGCAGGCAAGATGGTCCCTCTAGAGCTCTACCTACATGTAAGCCAACAGAAAAATTCTGGGAACTTTTTTTTTTTAAGATTTTATTTATTTATTTGACAGAGAGAGCACGAGCAGGGGGAGCAGCAGAGGGAGAGGGAGAAGCAGATCCCCACTAAACAGGGAGCCCTATGCGGGGCTTGATCCCAGGATCCCAGGATCATGACCTGAGTGGAAGGCAACTGCTTAGCCAACTGAGCTACCCAGGCGCCCCCCCTTCCCCCCCGAACCTTTTTGACCATGATTTTAACTGGAATAGATTCACCTTGTATCCTATAAGTGCGGTTGTCAAGAGATGTTGGCCGATCAATATTCTATCCTTCCTCTGCATTTGTCTTTCTTTATAAACCTTTAAAATGAAATTCTCACCCACATTTCCCAGTAGCCTCACCAACAGAGTCTGTGGTTGTGGCAGAGCGCAGATTTCAAAGGTGGCTGCCACACTCACTAGTCACTGGCCCACATACTCTTCTAAACCTGCTCCTCCAGCAAGAGGCGAAGCCTGTCCCTTTGCTAGAAACCGTGTCGGCCTTCGTCACTACCATGACCCATAGACCGCCCTGCAAATGGTGTAATGACTTCTGAGACTAGTTCATAAAAATGTCAGGATCTTCTGTTTCGTGTTCATATTTTTCCTTGCAAAAACTATAGTTTTTCCTTTCTTCTTCTTTTTTTAAGTTTTTCCTTTCTGAAAGTGGTTGCTGTGTATTAATAACTTTATAGCTCCACGGTGAATTAGAAGCTTTACCATTAGAAAATGCCCTTCTTTGTTTCTTTTAATGTCACTTTTATATTTTTTTTATGGATTTACATAGTCCTGGTTACAGCTTTGTGGATTTCAAGATTGTTAACCTGTCCAAATCCCTGTTTAGGCACGTCTCTTATATACATAGCGTAGGTTTTTCATTATGCTTTGTTGGCCAACCTAAACATTTTTTCTTTTATTAGGTGAGGTAAGCATATTTACACAATTGGTGTAATCAATGTTTCGCTCCGTTCTGTCGTGTGTAATATGTCATAAATCTATTTTATTGTTCACATATTTTGTCATATATCTTTCACTGTGTGGACTTTTTCATCTCTCTCTCAGTATAACTTTTGGTATTTCAGAAGGTTTTACTTTTGTTCTAACAGCTGTCTTTATATTCATACCTTTCTTTTTTTTTTTTAAAGATTTTATTTATTTATTTATTGGACAGAGAGAGATCACAAGTAGGCAGAGAGGCAGGCAGAGAGAGAGGGAAGCAGGCTCCCTGCTGAGCAGAGAACCCGATGTGGGGTTCCATCCCAGGACCCTGAGATCACGACCTGAGCCCAAGGCAGAGGCTTTAACCCACTGAGCTACCCAGGCACCTCTGTTTTTACTTTTTAAATGAGTGGAGTATTTTTGGAGAGAGGCTTGAGTCAGGAGAGTTTCTTCTTAGCTCTAGGACTCCTTCCTTGGTTGTTTTTGCAAAATGATTAAAAAAAAAAAGATGACCTACTGTTTTCTGAGACTTGTTTCCTCTGACTCCCTCTCTTGTTTTGACATTTTCTCTCCTTGCCTCCAGTCCTTGGTTCCAGGTCCGTGCCTTGCCAGCACTTCCGCTTCCTGGTGGGGCTTTCTCTGGAAGGGGGTGTGGCTCGTTGATTCTGGGAGGCTGTGGGATCCCATGCCATCAGTCACGGCTGTGCCATGGTCCCTTGTCCTGACCCATGAATCGGGTCCTCTCTGTTTCAGCTACTTAAGCTTAGGTTAATTTGCTGCATTTCCAGTGAGTTTTGGGAATTTGGGGGGGACCTGGTGGTTTTCCGGGATACCTTGTCTCGTGCTGCTGCGGATGCTGTCTCTGGGTCTCTGACTTGGCTATGCTGGTTATTCCATATGCTTTGGGGGGCTCACGGGAGTTTTGACAACCGTGCTGTTCCCATCATTTTCTCAGAAGCCACTCTCTTGCCTTCACTTTCTAATAGTCAACTTTATTCTTTAAGAAAGTTTCAGATTTATAGAAATATTGCAAAGAGAGTACAGAGAGTTCCCTTCTACTATGCACCCTGGTTTCTCTATTAGCAACATCTTACATTTGTATGGTACATTCATTATCATTATGAAACCAACATCAATGCATCATTATTCATTGAAGTCAATATTTTATTCAGATTTCCTCAGTTTTTACCTAGCATCCTTTTCCTGTTCTAGAATTCCATCGAGAATACTATATGACCTGTAGTCCTCACATCTGCTTAGGCTTCCCTTGGCTGTGACCCTGTCTCAGACTTCCCCTGTTTTTGAGGAGAGCCGGTCAGATATTTTGTAGACCGTCCCTCGCTTGGGATTCATCTGATGTCTTTCTCATGATTAGAGTGCGCTTATGGATTTTGGGGAGGAAGACCGCAGAGGTAAAGTGCCATTCTCCTGGGGCGCCTGGGTGGCTCAGTTGGTTAAGCAGCTGCCTTCGGCCCAGGTCATGATCCTGGAGTCCCGGGATCGAGTCCCACATCGGGCTCCCAGCTCCGCGGGGAGTCTGCTTCTCTCTCTGACCTTCGCTCCTCTCATCCTCTCACTTTCTCTCTCTCAAATAAATAAATAAAATCTTTAAAAAAAAAAAAAAGTGCCATTCTCCTCACACCATCTCAAGGGTACCTGCTCCCCCTGTTTCCTTGCTCATTCTGATTCCTCTGCCCCTCTTAGAGAAGCCAAGACTCACCAAACTTAGATGGCAGAAGTAGAAAGTGGCAGAGCCAGGAGTTTAACCCGAACTCTGTCTTACTTTGGAGCCTGTACCCTACACCACTCTGCCATGCTAGGAATTGATTAATTAATTTAGCAAAGGCCACATACCACCCTCTTCTTTCTAGTTGCACGCTGTCTCCTCTCCCCAGAGCTCCTCTCACAAGGGGTCATGCATCCCTTTTATCCTTGTTTTAAATGGAAGACGTCCACTCTTCCTCCCTGTCCAGGGGCCAGGCCATTTCCCCCTTGCCCGCCTCCCCCCACCAGGTCACAAAGAGGCCCCGTGATGAATGGGAAGGGAAAGCGGAAGGAGAGGGCGGGGGACAAGAGCAGGGGGAGGAGGGGGAGGACGAGGCAGAGGAGGATGGAGCGGGGGCCAGAGTGGCAGAGCCACAAACCTTAATTTAATCACAGGGCCCCATGCTCAATTTCACAGACACAAGGGCTCAGAATGGGGTCCCTGTGTGGCGGTGGGGCAATCAGCCGGCTGCAGTTCCTGGGAAAGCATTAATTGCGGATGACAATGTGTAAACAGTGGGGATGAATGGAGTGTGCAGGTGTGAGCGGCTGGGGCCAGCTGGGGTTGTTTTCACACAAGTGAGCGGCAGCTCCCTCACTGCTGACCTGCTCCCCGGAACCAGATTAGCGGCAGCAGTTGGGAAACCGTTGAGGGTGTTGGAGTTTGGCACGGAGCAAGCGGCGGTGAGCAGAGGGGAAGAAGCGGAGGGTGGGGGCTGGAAGGGCAGAGGCCTGGGAGAGCTGCGGAGGGCATGTGCGAGTGTGTGCACGCGTGCACACACACACACTGCCTGCGTCTGGCCAAGCCCCACGCCACCGGCTCTCTGGAGAGCAAGGCCGGACTTTTGATGACAGCTTAGTGTGGCGGGCTTGGGTCTGGGCTTGGGGCTGCTGGCCACCTGGGCGAGGAAGCCGGACATGCCTCCTTGAGGTCTGGAGGTCCGAGGGCCTGAGGGCCCAGAGATGTTCTTGGGGGAGGGCTCTGAGTCAGCATGGGACGTCCAGCCAGATTTGGGCCGGAGGGCAATGGTGCTTGTGAGGAACTGGAGTGATAAAGAGGAAGATCCAGAGAAGCCTGGACATTCTGAGCCCTCGCTTCTGAGCATCCCAGAGCTTCTTCCCAAAGCTGTCGCACCTGCCAGAGGCCCCTAACGCATAGGACAGGGGTGAGGTCTCTGTGGGGCCACGGCCGGCTCACTGGAATCGGTCTGGTCCACTTAGAGCAAACGAGGCTAGCTGTGGGCACAGGACACCCGACAATAATGAAAGTGCGACCTACTAGTAGGGATTCTGCTTACTGAACTCAAACCCTCTGCCTCCATAAACCTGTGGGTCTGCTTCACAAGCGGCTTCGTGTCTCTCTCTCGTCGTCCCAGTTTTGTTGTGACTCTCTGGCGACAAAGGCAATGTCCCCCATCTCTCTTGTCTCTCCCATGATTCATAGAACTCAATTGGGCCCTCAGAAATCCCAGGGGTTCAGCCTTTATTCTGTAGGCAGTGGGGGTCCATGCCTGTTTTAGGAACTTGATTGTCCCTGGCTGTCACAGTGTGACAACTCAGAGAGTAGAGGAATGGCTTGGCAGGAGGTTTGAAGGGGTCGTGAGAAACCAGGTAAGGCATGAGGACAGGTGAGGCAGCGGAGTTGGGGAGGAGGGGGCTGAGTAGAGGGACCTGGAGCAGTTGAATTCCCAGGACTTCTGGTGCGTGCCGGCCCAAGGTTCCGGTTTGAGTGGCTGGGCAGGTGATGGCAGCAGTGTCCGTGTCCCCGGCAGGGAATGAGGCTCCTAGTAGAAGATAACAAGTCAAATTTGGGATGATTTTCTTTCCGATGGCCCCTGTGGACTTAAGGTTGGTAATAGTAAGGAACTGAGAGCCACAAATCAGTCCCATGCGGATTTCCAGAAGGGGCATCAGCGTGCAGGGCGCCCACGTCTAGTCTCAGCTGAGTGCCCTGGGCCAGGCTGAGTGCCCAGCAGGGAGTGCTCTGCTCGGGGTGCCAAACTCATTCTGAACACCTGCTGGAGCTGGCCCTGGAGCCGGGGTGCGGGCCGGGTAAATTGGTGGTGCAGACTGGTGACAGGCTCAGAAGAGAGGAAGAAAATCAAGTTGGCATTAAAGTATCTCATGCATCAGCCAAGGAAAACAACACATAGATGCGAACTGACCTCAGAATCTCGAATCTGTGTTTTCTTCAGGTAGCCTGTTCAGTCCCACCCTGTGGCTTGTTTTTATTGCCTTTTTTTTTTTTTTTTTTTTTTTGAGAGAGAGAAATTACTTTTTTCTCCTGCAAGGCCAGGTGCCTGAAATGAGGTTAAAAACTGAAGTAACTCTCCAACCAGAGGTAGGACAATGGTAACTATCTGTATTTTGGGGTCATTTTCCTATTTTAGTTTTAAAATAATGGTTTCTAGTATTTTTTTTTTTTAAGATTTTATTAAATTATTTGACAGAGAGAGAGAGGGGGGGGGACATAAATGGGGGTGGGGGGAGAGCGGGAAGCAGGTTTCCTACTGAGCAAGGAGACTGATGGAGGGAGCCTGATACAGGGCTCGATCCCAGGACTCCGGGATTATGACTTGAGCCAAAGGCAGATGCCTAACGCCTGAGCTACCCAGGCGACCCGGTTTCTAGTACTGTCATTCCAGAGCCAGAGCCTGGGGTCAGATTCCAGCTCATCAACTACCAGCTGTGAGACTCTGGGCAAATTGACTTAAGTGCTCTCTGCCTTAGTTTCCCCACCTATATAATAAGAATAATGCCTGCTGCATGGCACCATTGGGAGGAGCACAGGAATTCCTGCATGAACTTGCTTAGGGGCGTGCTGGTTCATTGTGAGCATCACTAAATATTACTATGACAACTAGGGTCTCCCAGCCTGTCTCGCGTCAGCCTTCCTTGGGGAACCCTCTGGCTTTTATGCTCTATTGGTCTGGGCACAGGCTGTCGTCACCACAGTTTCTTGGACCCTCAAGATGAAGTCCTAAAGAGAGGTCAGGATGGCCCAGAAATTCATTACTCTCATTCTTTCATCTGAGATGCTTTCTCCCTGTAGGTCAGACTTGAACAGTGGTTCCTCCCTGTTGGGATTTCTTCAATCAGATGGAAAACACTGATGGACAGATACAACTACTTTGGCAAGTAGGGATATTAAAGAGTCATCATCATCATTTTGTTTAGGGACATTTTAGCACCAAAAATGTTGGAAGGGGGCATTCAACACGGACGATTTTTGAGCTTCAAACATCCACTGACCTGCTGCAGGTAACAGATCGCACATTTTTGCTGCCTTCGTCTCCTCCATAGTCAGCCCCCAACTCAGAGCTGAAGCCCCATGGAAGCCCGTCATGGTTTCTCCTTCCTCCAACCCCAGTGATGGAACCCCATGGCTCCACTGGATGCAGTAGGGCACAAAGAGACTGCCTAGAATTCTGGGACAGAAGCGGCTGCTCCTTTCTGCTCAACTCTCATTGAGAGGACATTGTCGTGGAAGTGGTGCCGCCATATTGTTATCACATGGAACATGAAGCCAACAGGGAGGAAAGCAGAGTCCAAAGATGAAGTTGTCACATGACCTCCAGCCATGCCTGAAGACTCTGTCTTTTTTTGTTTTGAGGAAAATTTTAATTTATTTATAGAAAAATTATGATAATAATATAGAGAGTTCCCATAGACCCAGACCCAGGTTCTCCCATTATGAACTTCCCATATTAGTTTGGTACACATATTAGTTAATGAATGATACTGATACATTTTCATTAAAGCCTATATTTTATTCAGGCGTTCCTAGTTTTCCCATCATGCCCTTTTTCTGTCCCAGGAGCCCATCCAGAACACCACACTACATTTATTCTTCATGTGCCTTTGGGCTTCTTTTGGCTGTGACATTTTCTCAGACTTTCCTTGTTTTTGGTGACCTTGACACTGGTGCTGAATATTGGTCAGGCATTTCGTAAAATGTGCCCCCTTTGCGGTTTGTCTGATTTTTTTTTTCATAATTAGACCGGGTTATATGTTTTCAGAGGAAGACCACGGAAGTGAAGTGCCATTCTCAACACAACATATCAAAAGTACATACTCTTAACATGCCTTATCACTGCTAATGTTGACCTTGATCACCTAGCTGAGGTCGGGTTGCTCAGGTTTCTCTGCTGTAAAGTTACTTTTTCAATCTGTCTTTCTATACTGGACTTTTGGGGAGGGAGTCGGCATGGGTGGTTCATGCTTAAGGAGTAGAGATTTATGTTCCTTCCCTTTGAGGACGGAGTATCTACATAAATTATTTGGAATATTCTGTGTGGGAGATTTGTCTCTTTCCCCCCATTTATTTAGGGGATCACTTATTTATCAATTATTATCACAATATATTATCACAATATGTTATCAATCACTTATTTATATAAATACTCTTGTAGATTTACTTTATACTTTTGGATAGAATCCAACACTCTATTTTGTTGCAGAGAATATTACAACTTTGGGCATCGGGAGATCTGTCAGTTGGCTCCCATCTTTGTGGTCACGTGGACTTTCTTAGGGACACAAGCTATCAATACCTTCTTAGTCCAAGTCAATTTAGATCAAGGTTTCTGTCACTTGTAACCAAAAGATTCTTAACAAATCTTAAAAGAAGAGAGAGTCCTTAGGTCGCGTTACTTGTTGAAAGTCTCACGTTTCTTATGTCAGTGCAGCCAGAACGATGATTTTACACTTGAAAGCACTGATCCTCCCTCAGGCTACGGCGACCACCTCGGTGAACACTGTAATAATATCAGGAGGCTCAGGAGATTGGGGCTGTGTATGGTTCAGTTTCCTGCCTTGTGCTCTTAGACAAGTCATGTAATCTCTGGGTTATAAAGTGGCACAGAGATGAGAAGGGATTGAGTGACATCACATCATTGTGATTTGATCCAGAGGCCAAGACTGTGCCTCTCATCTGTTAATAAACCAGCTACTGGGGAGCGTAAACGAAGCTCTCGAAACAGGGCTGCCAGATAAAACATAGGATGCCTAGTTAATGTCAGATAAATGATGAAGAGCTTTTGTTTAAGTAGGTCACAAACAGTGCATGGGGATATACTTGCACTAAAAAAAAAAAATTCATTGTTTATCTGAAATTCAAAGTTAATTGGGTGTCCTGTGTGTTTATTTGCTAAATCTCTGGCAAACCTACCTCAAAGGCCCTCCCATTTTTAGGCTCCTCGGGGCAGGGACTGCTGGCATCTGCAACTCCAGCTCTACTGGTGAAGGAACGAGAACAGAGTGGAGTTTGGGGAAGAGTAGGATTTTGTGGTCAGACTGTCAGGGGTTCAAACCTCTGCTCCACTGCTTTGGGCAAGTTGCTTAACCCTTCTGAACACAGTTTCCATACTCCATCATTCATCGTGGGTTGATAATTCCTAGATGCCTAGATGCCTTTCCAGGGATGGAATGAGCTATGGGTCTGGCACCTGTGGGGAACTCCATGAACGTTGGCTGCTACAGGTGTTACTCGTATCTGGACAAATGAGCAGAAAGTCCTGAGAGGGCAAGAGAGGAGATTCAAGGTCATGGTAATACACCCTCCCCACTCCCAGTCTGTGCCCTGCTCTGACCCAGCAGGAATGCCAAATCCAGAAGCAGAGGCCAGGGTGCCGATGGGATGTGGGGGCTCCGTGAGGATCTCGGAGGGACTGGGCTCTTTGCTAAAGATCAGCATCTCCCCGGGGTCCAGCTTCCCTTGGGGTCCTTCAGGAAGAGCTGGGTCTGAGGTTGAGGGCAGGAGCCTGTGTTGGTAAGGATCTAGAAGCAGCTATCTGGGGAGACTAAAGAGAAAACTAGTCCCCGGAGGGGGAGGCTGGCTTTACCTGTCTGCGAGCAGTGCTGATAGGTAAAAATAATGATGGCTAAATTTATTGAGCACTTAGTATGTACCAGGCACTGTTTTTACATATTTACCCCCTCATTTTAAGATATAATTGATAGGTGACATGGTATTAGCTGAATTACGGTTTAGCCAAATAATGATTTGATATATGTACGTAGGGCAAAGTGACCACAAGTCTAGTTAACATGCACCGCCTCACCTACTTGTAATGTTTGTCCTTGTGTTGAGAACTTTTTTTTTTAAGATTTTTATTTATTTATTTATTTGAGAGAGAGAGAGAGAGAGAACATGAGAGGGGAGAAAGTCAGAAGGAGAAGCAGACTCCCCATGAAGCTGGGAGCCTGATGCGGGGCTCGATCCCAGGACCCTGAGATCATGACCTGAGCTGAGAAGGCAGAGGCTTTAACCCACTGAGCCACCCAGGTGCCCCGTGTTGAGAACTTTTAAGATTTATTTTTAACAGGTTTCTTTTTTTTTTTTAAGATTTTATTTATTTATTTCACAGAGAGAGAGAGATCACCAGTAGGCAGAGAGAGAGGGGGAAGCAGGCTTTCTGCTGAGCAAGGAGCCCGATGCGGGGCTCGATCCCAGGACCCTGAGACCATGACCTGGGCCGAAGGCAGAGGCTTTAACCCACTGAGCCACCCAGGCACCCCAACAGGGTTCTGATATACATAGAATACAGATTAATAACAACAGTCACCGTGCTGTACATAACATTCCCAGAACTTACTTATCTTATAAGCAGAAGTTTCCAGGTTTTGATCACCTTTGCCCATTTTAACTCCTGCACCTCACCTTTCCTGCTGCCAGCGACCACCAATCTATTCTCGGTATCTATGAATTTTTAGTTTTTTTGTAGACTCCACGTATAAGTGTGCTCATACAGTATTTGCCTTTCTCTGTCTGCCTTCTTTCACTTAGCATAATGGCTTCAAGGTCCATCCATGATGTCACAAATGGCGGAATTTCTTTTTTATGGCTGAATAATATCCCTGTGTGTGTGTGTGTGTGTGTGTGTGTGTGTGTGTGTGAATCTTCTTTATCCATGCATCCATTGGTGGATACTTAGGTTGTTTCCCATGTCTTGGCTATGGTAAATAAGGCTGCAATGAACATGGGGTACAGGTATCTTTTCGAGATAGTGATTTTGTTTCCTTTGGATATATACCCAGGCATAGAATTACTGGATCGTATGGTATTTCTATTTTTAATTTTTTGAAGAACCTTTCCTAGGAAAGAACCTTCCCACAGCGGCTGTACCAATTTACATTCCCACCAACAGTGCGGGAGGGTTCCCTCTTCTCTACGGCCTTGCCAGCACTGATGTCATCATTCTGATGACAGCCACTCTGACTGATGTGACGTGTCATGTACTTGTGTATTACTTCATGTAATTCTCACAATTCCCCGTTTTGTTGGTGGGGAGACTGAGTCACAGAAGGACCAGGAAACTTGCCCAAGGTCGCACAGTAGGTGGGATAGCCTGAAGTGGTGCCGGGCGGGCCACGCACTTTGCTCTGAGGGCAGGGTCCGGGAGCTCCGAGAAGGCCCGCTCCCCACCTTCCCCTTCGAGTCCCCACCAGCCTGGCAGGCTGAAACTCACCGGAGCCTTTGGCCTCCATCAGCCAGGGGGACTGCTGAGTGCCAGGCATCAGCTAACACGCTGGGTCTCCTGTTTCACTTAGTTCCCACAATAGCCCTCTGAGGGGATGTGATTGTATCTTCATTGCACAGAAGACTGTGAGGTTTACGCAGCTTGCCCAAGGCCATAATTTACAAGGGCCATGATTCACATGTGAATTTCCAACTTGCAGGTGCTGGGAGGTGTCAGGGAGGGGAGGAGGAGGCCAGGGATGACCTTTCCCCTCCCGGCCAGCCCTAGGAAGAGGTGGAAGTGCCTGCCTTACGCTTTTGATTTATAGTGGGGCGGGGGCTTTAGTCCCCCGGGTCAACTTGGGAAGCCACTGGAGGATTCTATTTAGAAAAATGAATTTGTGATTTGTAATAGTGAAAACAAAGCAAAACGACAAACCCCAGGCAAATAGGAAGAAACTTGCATGTCCAACAATGGGGGAACCAGTGCACTCAATTATGGCACAAGCCCTTCATGGTGTATATTGCAGCTTGCTTAAAAATGTTTTCAGACTTACATAGGAAAATGCTCCAGATTAAGCAAAAGCAGGAGATAAAACTGCTTACACACACACACACACACACACACACACAC
>JAQQSY010001283.1:0-14507 GCA_028646535.1 Procyon lotor | reverse complement strand
TTTTTTTTTTATGCTTAAGGAATAAGCAGCAACAAGCTCAAAACCTGCTACAGAAAATGAACGTGAGTTTCCTTTTCTCCCCAGATCTCCAGGCAACACATATTATTCTGGAAACCAAATATAAAGCCGAACTGTGAAGGGAGGGTATGAAGCTTTGAAATCAGCTGCCTCCTTTTAATGATAAGTGTGCCTCCCAGTGGGTTGGATTAATTAGGGAGTGATTGCAGAGTCCTTTAAAAACCACTGCACTGTGTATCTCTGGCATTAATCCTGGAATGGACTTGGTGTGTTAAACCTTTTCCCTGGACCTGACATTCATCCATTAGGGGTGTCTTTCAATTCTGCTTCTTCCTTTTCTGCTCTAATCCTGCCCTCGGTTCAGGCTTATCATCCCCTTGCTATGAGTCTCCCCCTTACCTCTAAACTGTCTCCTCCTCAAACCACAATTTATGTCACAGGGGGAAAAAAATCTTAAAATAGTTGTTTGTTTGGTTTTTGTTTGTTTGTTTTTTACTCAGCTGTCTTGCAAGACCTTCGATGGCCACATGGAACCTATCATTTTAAATCAAACAATTTGTTCAAGCAGCAAAGCGGTAAACCGGGAAGGCATTCCAGTTGGGAGATGTTCTGATTTTCCTTACTCTACTGCGAAAGGTCATCGCCACGCTATGCAATCACATATCCCCTGCCATTCCCTTCAATGAACTTTCCACCTCAAAGCAAGGTAGCACAGGGGTTCAAAGCATGACTTCTGGGGCCAGACCTCCTGCATGTGTACCCTGCCTCTGCTTCTTGTTGGCTGTGAGACCCAGTCCACAGTGCTCAGCCTCTCTGGACCACACTTTCCAATAAAAGTACCCGCCTCTCTGGGTTACTCTGGGGATTAAATGAATTATCACCCAAAAAGTGCTTAGAACCCCACCTATGCCTACAGTAAGCATGAAATAAATAGGGACTTTCCTTACTGCTGTATCCTCAGCACCTAGGACAGCGCCCAGCACAGCGATGGGGAAACCGAGGCACACAGAGGCGATGTGACTTGCCCCAGAGAATGCCAGTCATAAGAATCTGAGCTGAAAGTCCAGGTTACAGGGTTGGGGTCTGAGCCTGCCCTTCTGAGTCCAGGTTACCGTTTCTGCCTTGTCCCCTGGCTTTTCACACAACGGGGACTCCTTCAATGTTGCTCGAGTTGCTTACTAAAATTTCATAAATGTTCTAAATTCAGGCCTTTTCACACACTGTACTCCTGGCCCAGAAAATTCTCTTCAACAAATATCTCCCCCATCTTCCCCTTAGTTTCTTATCGGCACAGTGTCCCATAGTGTTGTCTTCCTCTTCGGAATTTTTATGGCACTTTAATGGCCCCTAAAACTCACTGGCACTGACCACATCCTGTCTTGTAATGTAACTTGTCTTTTTTATGTGCCTCTTTCTCCAACGAGACTGTAAATCCATTCAGGAGGGACCGTGTTTGCCTTCTGGTTCTTTGTGTTCCTGGCGGGGACGGGGATGGCACCTTGCCCAGACCAGGCTCGCCTTAAAGTTTCCTGATGGATAAACGAGTATAAAAAGCAGCTAGAAATGGACAGAGTCTCCCCTTATTCTCACTGCCAGCCCGTTTGGGGGCTGCACCTCTCTTATGATGGTGTGCAGAGGCAGAGCTTGGGAGCTGTGGGTTCATAACTTGCGTCCGCCCTGCCTTACCTGTGTGTGCATTTCACACCTGGTTCTTCCAGTGTACCAGAAAACGACTGCATCCTTTTCTAGAAGTTCAAGGAAACCTGCACGGGCATCTCTTCTTTCTCCCTGAACTTGGAACCAGTTGAGACCTAGACGCAGGAGGAGGCAGAAGAAAACCGAAATGTCATCCAAATTACTGGAAATGCAGACCCACTTCCAGTGTAGGTAAAAGCCAGGTGGGAGAGCGTGCCTTACACCTGGGGACCCAGCAATGGGCTGATCCCGACCCTGCAGCTTGAGGCGGACTTACCACCCCGTCAAAAGCCGGCTGGACCAGCAATGGCCTCCCCCATGGCACACCACCGCAGCACAATTTCATGTGTCAAAAAGGAGGGCCGAACATGCAGGCAGGTGGCTCCAAAGGGGAGAGAAAGGGGCTCCTTGGAACATGCTCGGAGCCATCACTCAAACACGGTAATGAGCCCCGTCACTCTGCATCCACCAGGGAGTCTGCACGAAGGAGCGATGAAGGCAGGAGCATTTCTCTAACGTGTGCCAGCCGAAAACCATCAGATTCCCCGCACAGCAGCCCCTGTCTTCAGCCCCTGGGCTTAACCGTCACATCCACGGTCAACCAGAAGTGAGGCCGCCTCCTCAGGGAGAAAGGCCAACAGCCTGTTGGAGCAATCCGCCCCACTTTCCTGGGACTATTCCCCCACTACCAACCCCTGTTCTGAGTGGAGCCCCTACGGTCTGTCATGGGAAGCCAAGGCTTTGCTTTGGAATTAATCAGAACAGTACTTTAATTAAATTAACCCGAAGTGCAACTCCCCCCCTCCCCCCCCGTTATGGGTTAAATTTTGTCCCCTTAAAAAAATCTGTTGAAGTCCTAAAACACAGCATCTCAGACTGTGATTGTATTTGGAAATGTGACCGTATTTTAACAAATGTGATTAACTTAAAATGAGCCCATAGGGAGTAACGTAAGCCTGTCATGCCATTTGGCTGACGTCCTTATAAGAAGACACAGAGACAGGGAGGATGTGGGGAGGACACAGGCAGTGACTGGGGTGATGGGTCTAAAGGCAAGGCACACCAGACAGCTGTCACCAGAAGCAAGGAAGAGACAAGGAAGTCCCTGGAAGAAGCCAATCCTGCTGACACCTCGGTTTTGAACTTCTAACCCCCAGCAGTATGGGAGAATGAGTTTCTGTTGTTCGTGGTATCTTGTCCATGGCATCCCCAGGAAATAATATACCGCCCAATGCCCAAGACCAAAAGTTGACTCTTCCTCAACCCAAATAATGGGCAGACACGTTCTCAGTGTTTCTCATCAAGCATTAAAGAAAAATGCTTCACGAAGCATTGGTTATCCTCCTCGGGAATAATAATTTCAGCAGCTGAATTCTGAGACATCTTTAATTTCTTCTTTCCAAGGGCTTATTCTTCTCCACCCCCCCATATTAACATAAGAATTCAATGAATTAGGAAATAATTAAAAGATAGGTTGCGGACATACAGAGGTATTTCAGTTGCCTCTCAGGTTGTTTTCACTTCTGTTTTACATATAAGCAGATGTGTGTGTGTGTGTGTGTGTGTGTGTGTGTGTGTGCGCGCGCGCGCGCACGCGCGCGCACTGTGGAAATGAATCTACCAGCCATCAATATTGTGCTAAATTCATTTTGAACTTGGTCAGCCTCTGTCCATCCATAGACCATTTTCAGTCCAGGTATATATGCAAATTCTCTTTCGCTCAATTCACTTGAGTATATGCATTTGTACACGTTACCGCCCCACACTGTAATAACCACAGTTAGTAGTTAGGGTTCTATAGCATTTCCTGTCAAGTAGAGTTTGTTTACCCATCCTCTGCTTCTCCGGCATTGAAATATTTTTCCATCTTGGCCCATTATGAATAACACACCTTTGTATTTTTTTTAGTTCTCTTAGAATATTTCCTTAGGTTATTTTCCAAAAGATATTACTGGATGAAACTATTAACGGTATGCTTCATATCGCCATGGTTCTCTTAGAAGGACTTAGGCAGTTGACCATACCACATGAGTGTTCATGGAAAACATTTTCAGAATAATTTAAGTATTTTTAAAGTTTTGTTTGGCAAATGTATAATACCAAACACTAGGTGCTTCTTCTTCACAAACCTTGAAAATATTTATTTTTTTTTAGATTTTTTTGAATTCAGGTTGGTTTCAGGGGTAGAGAAAACATTTTAAAAATTGGCATTATAGGGGCGCTTGGCTGGGTCCCATCAGTGGAGGCTGTGACTCGATCTCAGGGTTGTGAGTTTGAGCCCCATATTGGGCATAGACATTACTTAAAATAAAAATTTTTTAGAAACCAAAAAACTTGGCATTACTACCAAAGAACTTAATGCAGCTAAACTACCTCTCTTTCCTACGCCAGCATGAGAGTAACTTCCCCCATACATCACACACATAAAGTCCCTGGGAAAATTCTTAGCTATTTTTACAGGGCTTTCGCTTTACTTGTATAGCTAAGATTCACCAGATAATTCTGCCATCACGAACTCTACAACAGCAGGACTGGAGAGGAGACTGGCTGTTTCAATAATGAGCAAAAGAGAAAAGGATGGTGTGACCTGATGTCAGAAAAGATACCCAGCTAAATCCAACTCAGGCAAAACCTACTCCATCTTCCATTGAAAAAATAAGAAGAAAAGGATTATGAATTTAGATTTCTTTTTTCTTTCTTCGTTTCTTTCTTCCTTTCTAGGGGTATAATTTTGAGGAGGGGAAGGAAAACATAAAGAACGCGTTTTAGGGGTGCCTGGGTGGCTCAATTGGTTAAGCAACTGCCTTCGGCCCAGGTCATGATCCTGGAGTCCCAGGATCGAGTTCCGCATTGGGCTTCCATCTCCACGGGGAATCTGCTTCTCTCTCTGACCTTTGCTCCTCTCATGCTCTCACTTTCTCTCTCTCTCTCCTCTCTCTTTCTCTCTCAAATAAATAAATAAAATCTTTTTAACTTATGCATGCCAAGACAACTCAACGGGGAAATTTTTCAACAGATAGTCCTGGAACAACAGGATATCCACATCAAAAGAATGAATTTGAGCCTCTTCTTTACACCATATGCAAAAAATTAACTCAAGATGGATTATAACCTAAATGTAAGACCCCAAAATATAAAATTTTTAGCAGGAAACAGGAGCAATTCCTAACTTTAGGGTAGATGATGGTTTCTCACAAAGCATAAATTAAAAAAATAATAAATAAATTGAAGTTTATCCGTTTTAAGTTTTGTGTATCAAAAGACATCATTAAGAAAGCATGACCCGCAGAATGGTAGAAAATATTTGCAAATCACATATCTGTCAAAGGGCTTGTATCCAGAACATACAAAGAACTCTTACAAAAATAAATAACCGACCCTGGGGCAAATAATACATTGTATGTTAATAAAAAAATTAAAAAAGAAAAAAGAATAAATAAATAACCAAGGGGCACCTGGGTGGCTCAGTGGGTTAGGCCTCTGTCTTTGGCTCAGGTCATGATCTCAGGGTCCTGAGATCAAGCCCCGAGTTGGGCTCTCTGCTCGGCAGGGAGCCTGCTTCCCCCCCCTCTCTGCCTGCCTCACTGCCTGTTTGTGATCTCTCTCTGTCAAATAAATAAATAAAATCTTATAAATAAATAGATACCAAATTTAAAAGTGAGCAAAGAATTTGTAGAGACATTTACCCAAAGAAAAACATACAAACAGCCAACGAACACATGAAAAATTGTTCAACATATTTGGTGATTAGAGAAATGCAAGCCGAGACTATAGTAAGATACTACTTTGCCCCCACTTGAATGGTTAGACTGAAAAAGAGTAACAAATGTTGAAGAGAATGTGGAAACATAAATGCCCTCACATATTGCTAGTGGGAATGTGAAATGGTAGAAGGGCTTTGAAAACCCCACGCCCATGCAAAACCTGTACATGAGTGTTCATGGAAGCATTATGCTCACTAGCCAAAAAGTGGAAGAAACCCAAATGTCCGTTAACTAATAAATATATACACAAAACATGGTATAGCCATACAATGGAATGTTCAATTCACCTACTGAAAGAAATGAAGTACTGTCACATGCTTTAATAAAGGATAGACCTTGAAAACATTATGCTCAGTGAAAGAAGCAAGCCCCCAAACACCCAAATATTATGACATCATTTATGCGAAATGTCCAGAATAGACCAATGCAGAGACAGAAAGCAGATTAATGGCTGCCTAAGGCAGGGGTGAAGCCCGGAAACAGGAGTAGGGAGGGACTACTAATGGGTACAAAGTTTCTTTTTGCGGTATTGACTATGTTCTAAAATTAGATTGTGGTAAATGACTACTCAACTCTGAATATACTAAGAACATGTTAAGTGGGTAACTCTTATGGCATATGAAATATATCTTGGTAAAGCTGCAAAGAAAGTTTAATTGTGCCTAATCCTGCCATTGGAGAGAATACTCTTAACCTCTGCCATATTTATAAATGTTGCAGCCCTCCCTCCGTGAGGGTTTAGTGAGTGCTAGAGGGGGAAGTCATGGGAGTGTAATGATTATCTTTTCTTTATCAGAGGCAAGTTATCTTTTCTTCTCTGCGTGTTAAGGCTAGTTGATTTATTATCTATATTTTCATCACAGCCGTAAGATAGTAATATGGAGACTTATTGGCTAAGCCAAGAGCAGATGATAATCACTGACCCCCCTCCTCTTCACTTATCCAATCCAACTCCTTCAAGGGAACACCTGGGTCCACTTATTACTCTCCATCCCATTTCTACTGCTCTGAAGGCAACATCATTCTTATTGAGGTGGTTGGGAGAGCCCCTCCAACCTTTTGCCCTGCCCACAGCCTTGTGCCCGTGACACCCATCCCCCACACGGCGTCTAGAGTAATCTCGCTCCTGTTTAAAACTCTTCAGTGTCTCCTCTTGCACTGGAACTACAGTTAAAATTCCCTTCAAGTGGCTCACAAGACAATGGCTCCTGCTGGCCCTCCTGCAACATTTATAAATATGGCGGATGTTAAGAGTACTCTCTCCGATGGCAGGATTAGGCACAATTAAACTTTCTTCGCAGCTTTACCAAGATATATCTCAGATGGGGACTGCTCATCTCCCACCCACCCACCCCCACCTTCCGTTTCAGCCACACTTCATGTCATTCAGCTTCTAGGAGATAACATTCTCTTTGTGCTCTTCTCTAGGCCTTTGTACTACTGCTTTCCCCAGCTTAAATATTCTTACCCCCACTCTCCCAGGTCCCCTCACCAGCCTACTGCTTCTCATTCTTCAGAAATCATTTGGATACCACTCTCTGCCAAAGTCTTTCCTGAGTGTCATGGCCCCAAGTGACCTTGCTAAGAGCTGCCACAGAACCCTGTATTTCCCCCATGATAAGTAACACTTACTGCATTAACTGGGAATTGCCTACTCACTCTCACCAGCTCCCCTCTTATCTGCTAAGAGGCTTTGGGCAAGTTACTTAACCTCTCCGGGCTTCATTTTCTCCCATGAAACATGGAGATAAAAACAGTACCTACCTGAAAGACTGGCTATGAGGATTAAAAGAGAAAGTATTTGCAAATCACTAAAATTGGTGCCTGGCACATTGTAAGTATGACATTTAGGTGTTTTGTAAAAGTGTCACATATACCTATAGATTGTAAGCCCCGGGAGAGAGTTTTTAAAATCTTAATCACTACTGCATCCCCTACAAATTTTGTTAAGTGGACAACTACATCAGTCAATTAACCAAGCAAATGTATAGGTAACTCAAAGCTAGCTCGTATTTTCAAGACCCTGGAGAGAGAGTGGATGCTAAATGAAATGAGTTTCCAAAGAAAGCGAGAGAAGAGAGAAGCCAAAACATAGGCAACAGTTTAATTGGTGGAGAAAGGATAGGTGATTCAACAAGCAAAATCTGGATCCTTGGGTAACCATTTAGAGAATGCTGAAGAGAGGATCCATTCGCAGCACAAAAGTAATTCCCTATGCAAATACTAATTGGAAAAGAAAATCTTAAAAGAGCCAGGAGAAAACAAAACTCAGTATTTGAGGTGTGGTAGAATGTTATACACATGGCACAGAGAGTGATATTTAGCCACTTGGAAAGATGGTCTCTGTAAGTTGAGAGCTCTGTAGCTGAGTTGTTCAAATCCAGCCTCTGGAGGCAGACTGCCTTGTCTATATCCCAGCTCTACCACTTCCTGTTGGGCATCTTTGGACAGGTACTTAACTTCTCTGGGCCTCAGTCTCCTCCTCTGGAAAATGGGAGATTATCGTCACAATAGCAACCATACAAGGTATTATGAGGATTAAATGGGGTAATATTTGCATATCAAATATGATATAGAATGATGCCTGGTTGAGCCTATTTTTATGAAATAGACTGTATAAAATTATGTTGTCTGGTTATGAACCTATTTTTATAAAATAGGTTTATATAAAATTATGTTAGCTGGTCATATCTCAGAGGTGGGTTATAGGTATCTAGTTTTTTCTTCCTTCTAACTGTGTCTTCTAATTATTCTACAGTGAGTACACACTACTTTTAAAATAAGGAAAAAAAACCCACAAAAATGATTCTTAACTTTCAAAAATTATTTTAAAAGTGTCATTGTAGAATATTAGCCATGGGGACCCTGGGTAGCTCAGTTGGTTAAGCATCTGACTCTTGATTTCAGCTCAGGTCATGATCTCAGGGTCATGAGATTGAGCTCCATGTTGGGCTCTCTACTGGACATGAAGCCTGCTTAAGATTCTCTCTCTCCTTCCTCTCCCTCTCCCACCCCCCTTTTCTCTTTCTCTCAATTGAAAAAAAAAAAAAAGTAGCTATCGTGCAAAAAATATTCATGATCTGTTGAAAGAGGAAAAGGAGATGCATGAAATAGTATATATGGAATAATTTCCAGTGTGTAAAAAAATACTTATTTAATATACAGATACATACAAGCATGCATGGAAAAAACAAAGAATTTACAGTGTTAGCAATGATTGTCTTTTTAAAATATTTTAAAGTCCTGTCAAATTGTATGACTTCATTTTTCTCCCTTGTGTGTTTTCTTATATTTCTAAATTTTCCAATATGGATATGATTACCTGTGAAGCCAGAAAAAAAAAAATGTGATTTTTTTTTTTTTTTAAAGAAACAGCATGGACCTTAGGGTAAAAGGTAGATTCCCATCTAAAATGGGGGTGGGTTGGGGGGGGAAGTATGGGTACAGATTTAGAGATGGAGGGAAAGAGGTGTTGAGGAGGAAGAATTTTCTCTCCCCTTTGAGGTCCTTCCAGCTGGACTAAGAATCAAAATGACGTGAGACAGATTAATAGGAGAAAATCAAATCTAATAGTATATACACAGAGAATCCACACAGACATGGAAATTCTGAAAACAGGCAATAAGGCTTATATGAGCTAAGAAGAAGGGTAAGGGTCTGAGGATACCAAGAGGGAGAAAGACCATTAGCAGGAAGATGAAAGGAGGTCTTTGGAAAACACAGGTGCCCTATTATATACAGAAGTTTCTTAGGTAGAGAGGAATCTTTGTTGATATCTCTCTTCTTGGGAAAGCAGGCAGTTGAGGAAGACATAAGAGCTTTTTCTGAATCTACTCGGTTTGGATTGATTTTAACTTAATGTTCACACAAAATTGGTACGTCTTGTGTTGGCCTGCCCTTGGTCCCTACAGAAGTAAAAAAAAATCACATATGATAGTCTGTATTTTCTCCAAAGTGGGAGGTAAGCTACAGAGAAAATGGTTTCAGCTATGACATAATTGTGAAGAACGAAACAGGGCTAATTGAGATAGGTTTAAAAAACGTGTGAGGGAAGCCTCAGTTAAGTGTCTGCGTTTGGCTCAGGTCATGATTCCCAGGGTCCTGGGATCAAGTCCTGCATTGGCTACTTGCTCAGTGGGGAGCCTGCTTCTCCCTCTGCCTCTACCTGCAGCTCCCCCTGCTTATGCGCACTCTCTCTCTCTCTCTCTCTCTCTGTCGCCCTCAAATTAAAAAAAAAAAAAAATGTGTGAGCCAAGCTGAAGGGGCTACCATGTTGGAAAAAACCTAACAATAACAGTGTAAGCTGTGAGCCTTCTACCCCTGCTCCCCAACCCCCAGGGCTCAGAAGCACAGATCAAGAGTCAGATTCACACAAGGCCGATGAGAGGGTACAAAGGACATACATCATGCCTAGCAGAAGGTCTAGAGGTTAAACAGAAAAATATTAACAGCAGTTATTTCTGGCTGTTGGAATTATGGTTGGATTTTTTTTTTGTTTCCTTCTTTAACCTTACTTGCCTGTTTTGCAATTGGCAGATATTGTTCATTGGTTAAGTCCTTTGACAGAAAAATAGATGAAATTATTGAACAATGCAAGCAAATCTAGAAAAGTAAATCCTCCTTCCAAAATTTATCATCTAGCTTAGCTCTCAGGTTTTGGCACATATGCACATATAAAATTATCATCTAGCAATACCACTTGTTAACATTTTGGCCAACATCTTTTTCTCTAAGCTCACATACACATATGTGGCAGATTCCATCTCCTATCATCTGCTCTACAAGTCAGAATACAAAGGGTCATAACTCTTAATTCTTTTTCCCCCCTCACTATTTGCTCAAATCCATATATGCCACATTAGGAGAGCCTCTCTTAAATTCTTGCCAGCCACCAAAGTGTCTAAAAAGAAATCTCAGGGGCTTTCTCATTCTAAAGGATGTAAGTTTTGGTATTGATTCCAGGACTTGGAAAATGTCATTAATCCAATGTATGCTATTGGTTTCGTTGCCATGAGATGTCAGTGTTGAGGAGCAGGTTTGCAGAGTCTGACAGGTGTGACCGTATGGCACTGAGTGGTCCCTGTTCACCTCAGTCCTCACTCGTCCTGCCAAGGTGTCTGGGTATTTGTAGCTAAAATTTTCATAAAGCAGACAGCATACGTTATTAATCTCTGTCCAGTGGTGGGCTGGAGCCAACTCATATCTGCCCACAAGAGCCAATTGTTAAATTTTCAGAAATGCTGTAAGCTGATTGTTAAAACAGCCATTATCTAAAGTTACATTATATAAATGTACAATTAAATAAATTATATCAACGGCAAACTTAGTAATAATACTCAAAACTTGTCACTTCCAAATTACATTTAACAATTATCTGTATACTTGAGGTTCCTTACGTCTATTGTATCTGTGTGTTGGAAACACTGTATAGTTTGTGTGCTACTGAGTATCTCTTCCCAACTTTCTATTCAGTAATGTAATGTTGGTAGCTTGAAATCAGCAGTGGTAGGTAGGGGTATTTGCACTCTGAAAATCAACATACACTGGTGGTTTAACCTTTATTGGCTTGGCACTGACGTCTGTATTCTCAGCAGCTAGAATATCATGGTGCCCAGTAAATGGTGGATGGGTGGGTGGTTGCATGCATGCATGAACAGATGGATGGGTGAGTGGATGGATGGATGGATGGATGGATGGATGGATGGGTGGATGGGTGGATGGGTGGGGATGGATGGGTGGGTGTGTGGATGGGTGGATGGGTGGATGGATGTGTGGATGGGTGGGTGGATGGATGGATGGATGGGTGGGTGGATGGATGGATGGATGGATGGATGGATGGATGGATGGATGGGTGGGTGGATGGATGGATGGATGGATGGATGGATGGATGGATGGATGGATGGATGGATGGGTGGATGGATGGATGGATGGATGGATGGATGGATGGATGGATGGATGGATGGATGGATGGATTGACAAAGAGTTGATTGGATGGATGGCAGACAGGTGGATGAGTGGTGGATGGATAGAAGAACAATGGGGCAGAATAATGGAAAAGGGGAGAGTAGTAGAGTCTTGGAGATAGGAACAGTAGCCACGAGAGGATGTTGGCTGGGTGGGGTAATTAGTATTCTACCTTTGCCTCATGGAGCCTCCCCAGCCAATAACCTCAATTGTTCTATTTCCTTCTTTTGTAGGTTTCTCATGTTGTGTTCTTACATGTTGTGCAAAAGAGTGCAACATAACACAGAAAATGTGGCCACCCTATTTCTGAAGTGTATGTTGCTTCATCACATTTCAAAAGAGCCATAAATTTTGCATTCTGGTTCATTCCACTGGAGGTAGTGGTGTAGCAATGCCCACTGCAGAACACAGGAAGCCCCACATTTACCATTCACTACATACTGACACGGGCTCCAGAGGAAGGTAAGCAAGGGTGGAGTCCTTCTGTGGCAAGGTTTTCTTCACCACAAGTTCCGTTCCCATACACCATCTTATCCCAGGGAGTATACAGAAAAGGGAACTAAATATTACTACTAAAGCTGACTGTGTTCTTTGTACTTGGGCTCGGTGAAAATCATCCAGGGAGCCAGGGCTGAACTTCTTTTTCTCATCCAATCTTCATAACGTCCCCTCCCCTGAAATTTCCCTTATCTCAGTTTTAAACTCTCGGGGGAATCTTATGTAGTTTTCTTTGAGGGCATTAAAAAGCGGAGAGAGATTAGGGAAAAGAACTAGGAGCAGAAGCCTGGCACAAAGTGGTGGAGAAACGTTTATTATTGTTATAAACACCTTGCTTTGGAATTCCTTACTAAACATGTTTCAAGGGGATTCTTTTACAAAAGTCTTACCTTTGTCGATAAAACTTAAAGCCCCCCACTCCAGATAACATCTGGCCCAGACACCTATTTAATTGTAAATCTCATGGACTAGATGATTGATTTACATGAGAAAAATACCTATTTGTCCCTCTCTCCCCTGGGCCTGCGGTCTGCCTGCTTAGAAGACAACACAAATCCTTCCAAACCTGAAAACCACTGGCAGGCCCTGGGTGTCAGTGGCTCCTCTCCTGCCCCCCTAAAGTGGGAGGTGGGATAAAGCTCGGTATAGGCAAACCAGTGCTCCCAACCTCCTAACACCCCAGGACCACCCACCGGTCTCTCGGGTTACGTTCCCCTACTTCTGTGCTGGTAGGAACCTTCTACAGCCTCTGATCCCCAAGGAGATGAGAGATCACCCCGGGGACTCGGTTACTCATTCATTTAGAAAATGTCTACGGAGCGCTGGTTCCCATCAGACCTGAAACAGATATGCAAAGGTCATGCTTGACCTTTGCCTTGGAACAGAGCTCAATGCGGAGTAGGACAGACTGGCTAGAACGATGCTAAACATGACCTAGATCCTCCAGCTTCAAGTTGTGGGCCTGAACTGTGTTCTGGGAGACGGCCGCGGTCACGGAAAATAAGAGATTTGGGAGATCAGCCCCGGCGCGGCAAACCCTCCTCGCCAGCCCTGTCCTCTTTGCCCATCAGATACCTCAACGCTGGGGCTTGTTTGTTTGTTTGTTTACGTGGTTACGTTTTCCTTTCAAATGCAATATGGCGCGCTTGGGTCATCCTCATACGAACCTCCCTGGCACGTGATTCGCACGGTGCGGGCTCAGCTGCTCTTACAAAGCATTGGGCTTGCCCCAGCAACTCAGCCACATCACTGCCTCCGCACCTAGGTCCTTCGTCCCGTGAGGACACTCACACCGAGCTTCCTCTCTTACCTCAGAAGGAACTCTGAAGAACGAGTGACACACACCCCCAAATTTCGGAGGAGGAAGGTGCCTTTGTTGGGATTAATACTATCATGGTGAAGTAAACCATGAGACTCTAGGCATGTGCAAGAGCCACGGCAGGGCCCAGATTCTCCTGAGGCTGGGGGGCTGGGGGGGCAGGTGGGGAAGAGGCAGAATCTTGCTTTTAAGACCAGGATCTCCCAGTCTCTCCCCTCAGTTATCTGGTCGGAACAGGGACTCAACAGAATTATGGATCACCAGGTCATGTCTGTGATCAATAACAGAGTTTTGCACAACTTTTCACGAGGCGCTGTGCAGTGAGAGGAAGGTTAGCAGGCGCTAGTCCTAGAACCTGGGGGGCTCTGTCGGGCACCCCACACCAGCACCAGCACATTTCTGCTCTTCTCTAAATAGCCCGCTAACCACATGGGTGTGGCGGGAAGCTGGGCGTGTTTACAGGGTGCACAGGCGGTCGCAGGCCGGTTGAGGAGTGAGGACAGCCCGCCCCGCCCCTTCCCCTCCAGTCCCCTCCACCCCACCCACACACCATCGGACGCCTCCCCTTTTCTGCACTTGGTTAAAACACTGGATGCAGTTTTGTAGGAAACTAACTCCTCTATCATTCTGACCTGTCTCCAGCAGCCGCCCCTTCTGTGGGGCCCCTTAAGCACCCCGGAGCTTAACCTGAGGGAAAAGGGAACTCCTGAATTCTCGCTACCCTGCTTCTGACATCGGGGGGCCTTTCAGCTCAGGGTGGTTAGTGAAACCCCTGCCCGGTCACCACATGGCTTTCGGTGATACTGGAAGGTGGGAAGTTGCCCTGTGTGCATTCGGCTTCTGGCAGGTTCCCACTGGGAGAGGCCCACATGCTCACCTTCATTTACCCCCACCCCGTTTCCTCCCAATTTGCTTGTTTATTTATGGGCAGAGCTGAGAGCCCCCAGGAAAGAGGGCCAGAGCCAAGCAGTCCACAAAAGGTGACCCTCGAGGTTTCCTGAGACCCTTCCAGGCAGAGGGATGGCCTGGTGCTCCCCTGCACCGGGCAACTCAGTGCGGGCCGTGGGAGCCTCGGGGTTTATGAGGGAACAGGTGCCTCCAGGAACTGGAGTAGGTCTCTCAAATCCACACTAGAAACAATTCATAAAGCCTTCAGCTTTGTTTATTTCATGAGGTTTGAGTTTGGTTTTTCTGATGCTTGTTTGTCGGAGGCCCGGCTGCTTTCTGCTCACCTCCACTTTGAGCTGTAG
>JAQQSY010001282.1:0-14508 GCA_028646535.1 Procyon lotor | reverse complement strand
AAAAATATGGCCTTCAGAATAGAGACAATGAAAATATCAAAAATTTCTAAATTACTAACTATAAAATGCTACTTTGAAGGAGGCTTCAGGCTATTTAAAAATAATAATATGCTCAGATTGAAAGATACATTCTTTAGGGAAACTATTAGGGAACGTGGCATTAGAAACATGTGACTGAGAAACTGGTTATACAGTATATGTGGAAATACCACGAATAATTATTTTGCATATTATTTTAGTGGTCCTATAATCAACGCACATTTTTCAAAAATGGAAGTTTACAATAACAGAGATGTGTTTTTTTTAGTTTTAGAAAAAATTTTGTGTTTGAAAACTGTTAATAGAAATGTTACTATCTACTTGGCCAAGTCATAAATATTTCAAAAATATATAATTTTTATTATTTTTTGGTCATTGGAATCTCAGATGTATCTTAATTTTGACAATAAGTTTTATGATCACCCTCATAAAAGTGTTCTTAGGAGAAATTCACAGCCATTCAGGAGCTCAGAACTCTCATATACCTACCTCCATGGACATTTTCTTGAGGCCTACCTAACACAATGAGAAAAGCAAGGGAGGGTCAGTTCTGCAAAGGAGTAGGACATAGGCTTTGCTTATTAGGACATGACTCTCAAAGTCAATTCTGGTGACCACAGAAATGAAGGGAAAGGAAGGGAAGGGAAGGGGAGGGGAGGAGCAGGGGAGGGAAGGAGAAGGGTTAAGGGAGGGGGAGGGGGAAGGAAGGGAAGGAGAGGGAAGGGAAGGGAAACAAGTCAAACATCTGGAGTTAAATGATTTGGATTCTTTCCTAACAGGGATGGTTTTTAGCCTGTGACTTCAGGTAAATCACTGAGTTTCCCTGAGCTTCAGTTTCTCCATGTACGAAATGGGGAGGGTACCAAAGCTTATGAGCCAAGAGCACCTGCAAAGATTATGTGTGAAAGTGCCTGGGAAACAAGCACAGGCAGCCTCTGATTTAAGACAGTCAGCAGAAGCAGGGAACAGACGTTCAGGAATCAAATAAGGAGAGGGAAGAGCTCTTGCAACAGCCCATGGCTGCCCAGAGCAGGTTAGACAAAAAATGGAGGGAGTGGGCAGGGAGACTGTCCAGGATTTAGTCAATGCTTCTTTCTAGACCTTTGCCTTGGTATTCTGAACTTTACAGCAGTGCTAGTCATTTTGCGCCAAGCCAAGAGCCTTCTGCATCCATTCATGCCTGTTTTTCTTTGTCCACCCGTTCATCCTCCACACTCAGCTGCCCCTCTTCCCTGGTCTATAAGAGCCCTCTGCCACCACTGTGTAACAAAAATGCTCCTGTGACGTGTTCTTCCTCCCTGCTCCAGGACATCTGTCCACCCTAAGGTGGCTGATAAGCGCAGAACCCACCAGGATGGACCCTCTACCATGATGCGGATCAGGTGCTGACGGGCCTGGCCATAGTCTGGGGAAAGATCCCTTCTACAAGGAGGTCTTGTGTCCCAGACTGGCGCAGTCTTTCCCGTGAGATTTGTAACTTGAGCTTTGTTTGTTCCCAAGGATGAAATCACAGGGGCATGATGTTACATCTTCACAAGTTAAATAGAACCATGTTCCAGTGTCGATGTACTTTGGTTTCAAAGTTTTGGGATTTACAATTGGTTACATTTGCTGGGAGCCTTCTACTCTTAGTTTTCAATCCTACCTGACCTCCTATCGCTATCTGCACCCCGAGCGGCCTGCTCTCTGAGATCTCAAACCAGCTTCCCTTCCCCAGGCCCTGCCAGTCTTTTGTGATTCTCTTCAAAGATGGAGGCTTTCTGACCTTGGAATTCAGCCTTCCCCCAAGGCTCTTTTTAGAATGGATTTCCACAGAAACCTGTTCAAGATTCATACAAACGAAAACAAGCAGGGGAACAAACAAAAAATCAGCATCTACAGTGGCCTGCACATTGCCTACGTCAGACTAAAACCGTGGAGAAGCACCCCGCCTTTATTTACAAACCCAGGGTTGGAAACAATTCAGTGGAACACCTGAAACCGTGCGTCTTGAAGTCCAACCGACTCAGGTCAAATTTGTTCTAATTTCTACTGATTTGTGAGATGTTGCCCAAGCCCCTTTTCTTCCCTGGACTTCAACTTCCTATCTGTCAAATGAGAATGGTAACTATGGCGACTTTATCACAATGACATAAGGATCAACTGAAAATACATGCAAAGAACCAAGCACAGAGCCTGCAGAGAGTAAGTACTCAAACAAGTACTCAATGATTATTATTATAAAGTATCTAATCCACTCAAGGAAGTATTATAAGTCATACAATTCACTGAGGCCCCTGAGAAGGTAATGATTTGCTTAAGACCATGCATTACAATTCTGACTTAATGGCAGATCCTAAACTTCCACGGGCATTCTTTTCATTTTGCATCTACCGCAAGTCTCCTTTGTGTTAGGTACCACACTAAGTGCTAGGCATGCAAAGATGAATGATACAAGGTAAACAGCTTCGATGAGCTCAGACATTATTTAAAGGACAGGAATCATCAGTGCAAAGAATCAAAATCTGGTAAAAAAAAATAAATAAATAAATAAAAGAAGTACATAGAAAGAAGAGAAGTAGCTAGAGTAATTTTTTCTCAAATAAAGTGAGTCTTACAGTAAAGTTGGTAAGAGACTTAGTTTTGATGCTTACACAGGCGAAGTGTAAAAAAAATGGCATTCCAGGAAGAACAAAGCGCATGCAAATATATGTAAAATGCAAAGAGGTCTGAAAGTGCATGGTCCAAATGACAAAGTTTTTTTAGCTTAATTAACTAAACTCGTCAAAGCAGAAAGTATAAGATGGAATTGGAGGCAGCAACCTGCTGAAGTGCCCTCTAGTTCATCCTCCTCACCTCGTTATAGACTCACTACGGGACATGAAACCAAATCAGAACTTGTAAACAACTTTGAGAACCCAATTTTCATTAGAAACAGGTATTACCTGGGAAGTGGCAACGATGTTGATCTAGGCTCTCTCTATTTAACTAACAGTAACCCAGCCTCAAAATCAGCTCAGAAAGAGAGACTGCAATTAAAAGTCAAAACCAGCTCAAAGCAACACTGAAGATTCACTTGCAAAAAAGACCTGACCCTTGGTGGTTTGGGAGTTTGGGTGACATGACCACTCCCCGCTGCCTCTTGCCCTGGGAGTGCAATCAAATTCTATAAAGACCTCCATGCTCTGGCTCGGCCTCATTCCCCAATCCCAGCTCATAATCTCTGTCTGAGCTTACCCAACTGCTCTCATTTTGGTTCCCTGAAGAAACCTTCTCCTCGCTTCAGGGCATTTGCGCGTACTGTTCCGTTGGTCCGCAACAGTCGCAGCTGACTGCTTTCTATGGCTTTCTACTTGCATCCTTGAGGTCTCAGGTCTCAGTGTCACCAGCTTGGAGAGTCTGTCTCTAACCAAACTGCCCAAAGACTACCTCAATACACATATATTTTTTTCTACCATATCACCGTGAATTTTTCCCTCCGTAAGATTTATCTAACTCTGTAATTATATTTTTATGCGCTCAGTTGTTTATTTTGCTGTCCCTTACTGGTTTGTGACTTTTGTGAAAGCAGCAACTGTATTAGTCCCCAACACCTGGCCCTGTGCCTAGCATACATAGTATTCAAGATATATTTGTCAAATGAAGGGGCAGATTTTGTGGGAAGGACAGAGCAGGATAGACCTCCATCTCTACAACCTGGTACCAAAGGTGACTCATGTATAACTTAGTCATGTATAACTGAGCTTGAATCCTACTTCTTTCACACATGACCTGTTTGCCCTGGAGCAAACTGCTTATCTTTTCGGTACCCACCTCAAACTCCTCATTTCTAAAAAAAGGGCGATAATGCTTATAGAAGGTTCAGAGACAAGACACTACTTAAATCATTGAAAATCGTCTAAGTCAGTTCTTGACCATTTCCCTTTAAACCTTCACCTGTCTGAACCTCAATCTTTTTTTTTTTTTTTTTTTAAGATTCCATTCATTTACTTGACAGAGAGAGAGATCACAAGTAGGCAGAGAGGCAGGCAGAGAGAGAGGGGGAAGCAGGCTCCCTGCCGAGCAGAGAGCCCGATGCGGGGCTCGATCCCAGGACCCTGAGATCACGACCCGAGCTGAAGGCAGAGGCTTTAACCCACCGAGCCACCCAGGCACCCCTGAATCTCAATCTTCAGTATCAGGTTATGGTTTCTGACATGACTGACTTCAGGGGAAGAGAAGGGGTGAGACAAAAATCCCTAAAAGGACCACTGGATCAGAAGGACACACAGCATGAGAGGGTAGTTTCATTTAGGAGCAGCCCTGAGAATAATTATACTATCAACTTATCTGAAACTTTTCAGTTTTCTCCTGGGGAAAAAGTTGTTGTGTGAAGGCGGGGGTACAATTTTCATGGAACCGCCTGCAAGTATCGACACCTGGCCATATTGAAACTGATCAAAGAAACCAAACACATGGCCCTCCAGGGTCCTTCTTACAACTCAGCTTCCTGCCTTGTTAAACACTGTCGTCAGTCTAGGACGCTCACTCGGGTTCACCCCAGCTTCATCTACCGATCGTAACAGGACACTCGTTGGTAACTGAGCAGGTGGTACTCGATGCCGAGGATGCGTGAAAGGAAATAGCATTTATCCCTGCAGTCCTGTCCCCATTAATCATCTGGACGAGACATGGAGATCAGATGCATTTTTCTCTGTTAACGAGCAAAGGCGAGGAGTTCTATGGGGCCATCTGTAACCAGAACAAGGTGAGTGAAGCCGTGAGCAGCTCGAGGTGGGTTGTTTTAACTTTCATACGGTGCCCTCACCACACACATACACGCACTCTTGCTGAAAAGTTCTCATTCACTTGTAACACTGCCCACATTGTTCCCGCTTGACCGAGTCTGACAACGACCGCTGCTTTTGGAAAGGTTTTCTTCTCTGCTGGTGCCTTCTATGGTCACCTGGAATGGAGGATGACACACTACCCTTCCTTCTTCTTCCCCCCTGACCCCAAGCTCTACTGGCTCCACCCGAAATAAAATGTTTCCATCATGAGAAAATTTTTTGAATTAAACAAACAAAAAACAAAACAAAATTAAAAAAAAAAAAACAAAAAAAAGGCACCGTGACCACAGAACTGTGACTAATATTGGAATTTAGCAAGAAGTCAGCTCTGGTTTCATGAGGCTGCACTAAGACTTTGGGAACATTCTGCTACTAAAGCTTATGATGAATGACTCCGGGAAGAAAGGATTGCTATTTCTTATGCCCTCTTCTCTTTCAGTGTCAGTTTCGTGCCACTGGTAACGGGGAGTGACAGGGAGGCATGCGGCAAATTGTCCCCTTGACTGAAAAAGATAAGCTACTATCCTATCAGTTCCGGCATCAGAAAGCTGCTGGGTTGGGGCTCAATGTGATTTTAAAAGGGGGGGAATCAAGAGAAAATTATAAATCATTCCACATTGTCTGTGTTTAGAACGACTCCATCAACTTCCAAAAGCTTAAGCAATGTACACCTAGCAATAAAAAGAAATTCAATCCTCTGTGTTTGAGCCAATTCACGTTTGGCAATTTTTTCCATATAATTTCAAGCTTTCAGATTAGCTGTAAAGAAGATACAAAGAATTTATGTATCTCCTTTCCAGATTCAACAATAGTCATATTTTCTTCAATTTGCATTATCATTTGCTTGCTTGTGCTATGTATGTGTGCCTGTGTGTGTGTGTGTGAGTGTGTGTGTTTAATTTCTTAAACCATTTAAAAGAAACTTGTATAAATCATGCCCATAACCCTAAATACTTTGGCATGTACTCTTTCTTTCTTTCTTTCTCTTTCTTTCTTTCTTTCTTTCTTTCTTTCTTTCTTTCTTTCTTTCTTTCTTTCTTTTCTTTTCTTTTCTTTTCTTTTCTTTCTTTCTCTTTCTCTTTCTCTTAATAGAGAGCAAAGAAAGAGTGTGCATGAGTGCAGGGGTGGAGGGGCACAGGAAGAGGGAGAGAGAAAATCCTTGCCCAGCACAGAACCCAATGCAGGGCTCAATCTCATAACCCTGAGAACACGACCTGAGCCGAAATCAAGAGTCGGACACTCAAGCGACTGCACCACACAGGTGCCCTGACTTAGGCATGTATTTCTTAAGAATAAGAACATTAGCTTACTTGACTACAGTTCAATCATCAGAATCAGTGTAGTTTAACAGTGTTATATTACTATTATCTAATCCACAGATCATATTCAAATTTTACAGTTGTTTCAGCTTTTCCCCCTTGCAAAATCCAATCTAGTCATTCACTCCATTTAGTTGCCCTGTTTCTTTACTTTCTTTTCATCTGAAAAATTACTGCAGTTTTCCTCTGTATTTTGTGACCTTAGCGCTTTTAAAAGCACAGGCCAATTATTTTATAGAATATTCCTAAATTTGACTTTATCTGTTTTCTGTATATGGTTATGGTATGAAATATGTCTTATATAATTTTGCCAAAAGAGCACAGAGGTACAGCTGGAAAAGAGGAGGAAAAAGACTCTGGAGCCCACAGAAAACCAGTGAGCAGGTTCTTACTCCTACAACCCTAAATGAAAACACTTCTTAACATAAAGGACACAGATATATTCCTCAGTGGGATATTTCTTTTGTGGTAGAGCCAAATTTATCCTGGACAAAAGACGTTTCTAGACCTATCCTGACAAAGTTAAAAAGCATGTTTCGAGAGGATCAAATTGAGTCTAAATAACTGGGTTTCAAAACAAATCCCAACAATATTTAAAAAGAATACAAACATAGCACCCAGCATATGAAATTCAGAAATTTTTCATACAATAAAAAATTATCAATATATAAAGAAGTAGAAACATATGACTCACATCAGGGGAAACAATCAACAAAACAGACCCAGAAATAACACAAATGATAGAGTTGGCAGACCAAAGGTGTTAAACAGAAAAATATAAGATATAAGAAAGCCCCCAAACAGTTTTCATAAATAAAAAATACATTATATATATATATATCATAAATAATATATACAATAGGTTAAAATGTGATTAATAAAACCAAAATATGATTAACATTATATTAGACACTAGAGAGGAAAAGTTGGTAAGACATAGTGATAGAAACAATCCACAATGAAACAGAGATTAAAAAGGGTGAACAGAACATCAAGAATCCTGTGGGACTTAGGCACCTGGGTGGCTCAGTGGGTAAAAGCCTCTGCCTTTGGCTCAGGTCATGATCTCAGGGTCCTGGGATCGAGCCCCGCATTGGGCTCTCTGCTCAGCGAGGAGCCTGCTTCCTCCTCTCTCTCTGCCTGCCTCTCTGCCTGCTTGTGATCTCTCTCTGTCAAATAAATAAATAATATCTTTTAAAAAAAAAAGAATCCTGTGGGACAATAACACACATTCTAACAAATGTGTAACTGGAGGCCAAAGGAAGTTAGGGAAGAAAAAAAAATATTTGAACAAATGATGACCTACATTTTTTCCTCATTTGAAGAAAACCACAAAAGCACAGATCCAAAATAATCAACAAAGCCCAAGCAGAAGAAACATAAAGAAATTCTCAGCAAGGCATATCATAGCCAATTTTTTCTAAAGATTTTGTTTATTTATTTGACAGAGAGAGAGAGAGAGAACGTGCACACACAAGCAGGGGGAACTGCAGGCAGAGGGAGAAGGAGAAGCAGGCCCCACGCAGAGCACTTAACTGACTGAGCCACTCAGGCACCCCTAGAAATGTACTTTTGTATGGTTATTATCCTGTTGTGAAGTGATGTAATATGTTAAACAGGAGATGAATAATATAAACCCCAGACCAACCACTGAAAAACAATACCAAAATATACATATACATTCAATAAGTGTATATACATATATATTTATATATTTATACACATACATATGTATATTATATATACATATATATGTAATAAACTAACAAAGAAAATAAAATGGAATTATAAAAATATTCAATTTGGGCAGAAAAACCAAGGAGAGAGCAACCATTAAAAACAAACAGAAACCTTAGAGTTAAAAAATACAGTAACTGAACTGAAAAATTCAATAAGGAGTTTCAAAAGTAGATTCAGCCACATGGAAAAAAGAATCAGAGACCTAGAAAATAGGACACTGGAAATTAGCCAGTCAGAGGAGTAAGTAAAAAGAATGAAAAAAATGTAAAGAAAGCCCACATGAATTATGGGACAAAATAAAAGACTATTCACATTATCAGAATTCCAGGAGAAGAGAAAGGAACAGAAAGGATATTTCAAAAAAATAATGGCTGAAAACTTTGCAAACCTAGGGGAGGGGGAACTAGGTATCAAAATCTATGAGGCCTAAAGGATCCCAAACAGGTTGAACTTGAACAGGGCTACACCAAGACACATTATCATTACAGAGTCAAAAGTTATATACAAAGAAAGAACTGACAAAGCAGCAAGAGAAAAAAAGGGAAGTTACATTTAAGGTAACCCCCATGAAACTATGAGCAGATTTTTCAACAGAAACTTTTCAGGCCAGGAGAGACTGGAATGACATATTTAAAATATATAAAATAAAACAACTATCAACAAATAAATCTAGACCTGAAAAAGCTGTCAGAAACAAAGGAGGGATAAAGGCTTTCCTGAACAAACAAAAGATGAGGGAGTTCCTTAACACCAGACCTGCCTTAAATAAATACTACAGGGAGTATTTTTTAGTACAAATTAAACAATGCTAATTACCATCATAAAAACATAAAAAGGTATCATAAATCTCACAGGCAATGGTAAATATAGTTAGATTCTGCTATATAACAGTGGTGCATAATTCACTTACAACTCTAGAAGTTTTAAAAGTGAATACAGTAAAAATAAAAATAACCTATTATTAGGCACACCATATAAAAATATGTAAATTATAAAGACAATAAACTAAAATGTGAGAGGGAGGGAAAGTAAAAGTATAACACTTACAAATTTGAGTAGAGTTTTTATTAATTTAAAATAGGTTGTTATAAAAAATAAAATAAAGTAGGGTGTTTTAAATTGAAAATATTTTGTTAGCTGTAAGAGAGAATCCTATAATAATTACAGAGAAGAACATGATAAAGGAGTCAGAATATACTCCTACCAAGACTTCAAAACACACACATACACACACACACGACAGCAGGATAAGAAACAGGGAAAAATGGATTTACAAAACAATCAGAAAATACATTTTTGAAATGACAATAGTAGGTCACCTGGTGGCTCAGTTGGTTAAGTGTCCATCTCTTGATTAGGGCTTAGAACATGATCTTGGGGCAGTGAGACTAAGCCCCATGTGGGCTGACCATGAAGCCTGCTTAAGATCCTCTCTCTCCCTCTCATTCTCCACACCCCCTCATGGGTGTGCCCTCTCTTTCTCTCTTTCTTTCTCCATCTCTCTCTCTCTATCTCTCAAGAAAAAAAAGGGCAATAGAAAGTCTTAGTCATCAATATTACTTCAAATGTAAATGGATTAAATTATCAAATTAAAAGACAGAGAAAAGCAGAATGGATTTAAAATTTAAAAAAGATCTAACAATATGCCACCTTTAAGAGACTTAAGAGAGAAATACACAAACTGAGAGCGAAGCGATGGGGGAAAAAAAAACTTTTCAAGCAAATGGTAACCAAAAAAGCAGGGGTAGTCATACTTACATCAGGTAAAATAGACCTTAAACTAAAAATGATAAAAAGAGACAAAGAAGGTGATGATAGTGATGATATAATAAGTGAGTAGAGACATCAAGAAAATATGACAATTGAGGTAGGGGCAAGATGGCAGAGAAGTAGGAGATCCTGTTGCAACCTGTCCCCTAAAGGGAGCTGGATATCTACCAGAACATGCTGAACACCCATTAAACCAGCCTGAGGAGCAAGATGTTTCCCTTCTGGATCTCTATGGGAGCAGAAGACAGCAGGGGAAAGGTAAAGCAAAGTAGGAACACTGGAACAGATATCAGAGGATAAACAAAAGGGGGAGGGAGCCACCAGAAGCGATCCAAGGACAGTAATACCCCAAAGGAAAGTGCACGGTGGTTGGGATCAGCATTAACTTAGAGTCCAGTTATAAACACTTAAAAAAAGCAAAAGGTTCTGAGGACCAACTAGTAGAAGGGGGTGGTGGCGGGGACGGGCCTGGGCCCACATTCCCAGGAAGGACACCACTCACCTCAAAGAGAGACTGGTGTGGGGGGTCCAGTCCGTGGTTCACGAACCTTCAGCTTTCTGCCCCTTGCATCATTTTGTGGACGGGGCACGCACGCTCCTGCAAGCGCCTTAGAGAGTCTGGTGTGGTCCAGGAGCCGGCAGCTTTTCTCTGTGTACGGGACTCTCTGGACTGTACACCCCCAACTGAAAGACATTTGCGGCCTGTGGCGGGTCTGGGAGCTCCCAGCTGCCCTGGAGAGAACACGGTGGGCAGCCTAATCTCCGGCAGGAATCTGAGCATATCCTTGCAGGCTTGGAGCCCGGAGAGCACTCGAGGAGCCACTGAACGGTGGCTGGGGGGTGCACACTACCTTTGACACTGCTCACTGCTGCACTGTGAGCAGAATTTTGTAGGGGAGTGTGTGCTCTGGACCACCCAGAGGGGAGCAGACTGAGGCTTCTCTGTGAAGCAGAGGACTAGGTACATATGGGCAGATTCCTTGCTTGGACTCTCCAAAAAGGTGAAAAAGCTACAAAAGGCCAAACACCTTCAGAGAGCAAAAAGACTGAGAAACCAGTTTCCATAGAGCACAGCCCCTTGATTGGGGGGCAGGGGTGACTCAACCCAAGCAAGATTGACTGGAAAACAACATGGCAGGCCTCTCCCCCAGAAGACAAGTCAAAAAACAAAAGGACAATAACCACAGGGTCCCCATAAAATTATAAATCCCCAACATCAGAGGAAATCAATATATTAAACCCCTGATAATACCCTCAAACCTGTATATTTCATAGATACAATTTTTTTCCTTATTTTCTATTTTTTGATTCATTCATTTTCACATTTCTTGGTTTGTTTCTTTTTTTTAATTTTTTTAAACTACTTAACATTACAACTAGAGGCTTAATACAACGATAAACCCAGGAAGACCTGAAATTACCTTCCTCACCCACAAGGAGTTATAACCACACTCCCATCTTATCCTTCCGTCAATGTTTCTATGTATTTGCTTTTGTTCTGGTATTATATAAATCTTATTCCTGGGATTCATTCTAACTACGTTCTTTTATTTCTTGTCATTTACTATTGTCGGTCTATATGTTTGTTCGTGTTTGTTTACATACCTTATAAATGTTATTTTGGGGGCCCATTCTGGCTGGGATTTCTTTTTTCTCTTTCTCTCTATCTTTTTTTTATCCTTATACTTTCTTTTGGGTGGTGAATCCCAATTGTTCCGAAACCTTCCAGGGTGAACCCTGCCTGGATTGTGGGTGATATATTCAGCTATACATCCTCTTATCCACTTCTCATCAAAATGTCTAGGGGGAAGAACACCCAACAGAAGAAAAACCCAGAGACTGCATCCTCTCCCTCAGAACTATTGGACATGGACATAAACAGTATGTCAGAAAGGAAATTCAGGCTCACAATTATCCAGGCAATGGCTAGGATGGAGAAAAACATTAATGACAACATAGAATCTCTAAGGGCAGAAATGAGAACCAGTATAGCAAATGTAAAAATGCTATCAGTGAGATCCAATCTAATCTAAATAGTTTAACAGCTAGAGTTACGGAGACAGAGGATAGAATTAGTGATCTAGAGGATAAAATGGTTGAGAAGAAAGGTCAGGAGGAGAGCAGGAGCAAACTTCTCAGGAATCATGACAAAAGAGACTTAGGGAAATAAATGACGCCATGAAACGTTCCAATGTCAGAATTATTGGAATCTCAGAGGGAGGGTAGAGAAAGACAGAAGACTAGAAGATATAGCTGACCAAATTCTGAATGAAAATTTCCCCAATCTGGGGAATGGAACAAGTGTTCATGTCCTAGAGGTGGAAAAGACACCCACCAAGATCAATGAGTCTAGAAAGACACCCAGGCACATAATTGTAAAATTTACAAATTATACTTTTAGACAAGAGGTCCTGAAGGCTGCTAGAGGGAAGAGATTCCTTACATATGGAGGAAGACACATTAGAATAACGTCAGACCTGTCCACAGAAACATGGCAAGCCAGAAAGGGCTGGCATGATATATTCAGGGCACTAAATGAGAAGAACATGCAGTCGAGAATACTTTATTCATCAAGGCTGACATTCAAAATGGATGGAGAGATAAAGAGCTTCCAAGACCGGCAATGATTAAAAGAGTATGTGACCACCAAGCCGGCACTACAAGAAATATTAAAGGGGGTTTTATAAAAGTAGAAAGAACCCATGAGTGACTTAGAACAGAAATTTACAATCTATAGAAACAAGGACCTCACAGGCAACATGATGTCAATAAACACTTATCTTTGAATAATCACTCTCAACATGAACAGCCTAAATGCTGCCATAAAATAGCACAGGGTTGCAGAATGGATAAAACGACAGGACCCATCCATATGCTGTCTACAAGAGACACATCTAGAACCAAAAGATACATCTAGACTGAATGTAAAAAGATGGAGAACCATCTTTCATGCAAACGGGCCTCAAAAGAAAGCTGCGGTAGTGATTCTCATATAAGATAAATTAGATTTTATGCTAAAGACTATAGTCAGAGATACAGAAGGACACTACATCATTCTTAAAGGGCCTATCATCCAAGAAGATCTAACAATTATAAACATTTATGCCCCCAATATAGGAGCAGCCAACTACACAAGCCAACTGTTAATCAAAATAGTCATATTGAAACGAATACATTAATAGTAGGAGATCTTAACACGCTACTCTCAGTAACAGACAGATCATCTAAACAGAAAAACAATAAAGAAACAAGAGCTTTGAATGACACATTGGACCAGATGGACCTCATAGATATATACAGAACATTCCACCCTAAAACAATAGAACACTCATTCTTCTCAAGTGCACATGGAATTTTCTCCAGAATAGACCACATACTGTGTCACAAATCAGGACTCAACCAATACCAAAAGATTGAGATGATTCCCTGCATTTTCTCAGACCACAATGCTTTGAAACTGGAACTCAACCACAAGAAAAAGTTTGGAAGGAATTCTAACACTTGGAAGCTAAAGACCAACCTGCTCAAGAATGCTGCAATCAACCAGGAAACCAAAGATGAACTAAACAATTCATGAAGACCAAAGTGAATGAAGACATATCGATCCAAAACCTATGGGACACGGCAAAGGCGGTCCTCAGGGGGAAATACATAGCCATCCAAGTCTCATTCAAAAAAATTGAAAAATCTCAAATACACCAGCCCTCTTTACACCTTAAAGAACTGGAAAATCAATAAGAAATGAAGCCAACCCCACACACAAGAAAGGAAATAATCAAGATTAGAGCAGAGATCACCGAGTTAGAAACTAGAGAAACAGTAGAATGCATCAATGAATCCAGAAGTTGGGTTTTTTGAAAGAATCAGTAAGATCAATAAGCCACTAGCAAAACTAATCCAAAAGAAAAGAGAGAGGACTCTAATTAACAAAATTATGAATGAAAGCAGAGAGATCATGACTAATCCAAAGGAAATAGAAACAATCATCAAAAATTATTATCAACAGCTATATGCCAATAAGTGAAACAACCTAGAAGAAATGGATGCATTGCTGGAAACCTATAATCTTCCAAGACTGAAACAGGAAGAAATTGACAACCTGAAGAGACCAATATCTAGTAATGAGATTGAAGCAGTGATCAAAAACCTCCCAAAAAACAAGACTCCGGGACCTGGCGGATTCCCTGGGGAATTTTACCAAACATTCAAGGAAGAAATAATACCTATTCTCCTAAAACCATTTCAAAATATAGGAACAGAAGGAAAACTTCCAGACTCTTTCTAGGAAGCCAGCATTACCCTGATCCCCAAACCAGGCAAAGACCCCATCCAAAAGGAGAATTTCAGACCAATATCCCTGATGACTATGGATGCCGAGATTCTCAACAAGATCCTAGCTAATAGGATCCAACAGCACATTAAAAAGATTATTCATCATGACCAGGTGGGATTTATCCGTGGAATGCAAGCGTGGTTCAACATTTGCAAATCAATCAATGCGATAGAATAAATCAATAAGAGGAGAGAGAAGAACCACTTGGTCCTCTCAATTGATGCAGAAAAATCATTTGACAAAATTCAGCATTCATTCCTGATTAAAACTCTACGAAGTATAGGGATAGAAGGAACATTCCTCAACATCATAAAATCTATCTATGAAAAGCCCACAGCAAATATCATTTTCAATGGGGAAAAGCTGACAGCCTTCCCTTTGAGATCAGGAACATGACAAGGATGCCTACTCTCACCACTCTTGTTCAACATAGTGCTAGAAGTCCTAGCGACAACAATCAGACAACAAAAAGAAATAAAGGGTATTCAAATTGGCAATA